>RPOG01004061.1:0-50873 GCA_008086565.1 Thalassoma bifasciatum | reverse complement strand
GAAAGCAGAGAGACAATGAGGTAGAACAGCAGCTCAAAACTGAGTGTGGAGGTGTTTCTAAACCAATAAATCTGACAAAAACCTTCTCTCTTTGTCTTCGGGGTTTTGTTTTAATGATAAAATGCTTTCAAATGTATCAGAAACATCCGGTCTAATCAGGACTTGGATTAAATTATTCACTGTTGATGAGTTTCAGAGTTGAGAAAATCTTTTTGTTTCTTGAATTTGATCAGTGTTAATGCTATTATTATATTTTTTTTCTGTTTGCATGCACTGGACCTGTGCAAATAGAATATTTAGAGTCTGATCAATGACCCCAAACCTGTCAAAGTGACCGACAGCCTTCAGATTTCTTTTTGTTCAGTGATTGTTTTCAATCCAGTTTCTTTTTTTTATCATACAAATTCTAGTCATTGCTGTTGAATTGTGAAAACTGAGAACAGATATTTGTTTCAGTCTAAGACAAAAAGTTAGAATATGTCCCAACACACAATTTGGACGACTTGGAAATCTGTGTTTTTCACCGAAATTGAAGACAATTTTAGGTTTTGACTGTATATTCTATGCTGTGGCTTTTACCCCTGAAATACTCTGGATGCGTCTGTATCTGTCTCTGCTCCATCATATGTCGACCTCATTTGTCAACTCACACAAGCTCTGTGTTCAGTCTGGTAAAGAGTTTGATTGACAGGCAGCTGGAGTCATGAGATCGAGGAGGGAGATCATTATATTTTTAAGTTTTACTTCAATCTTTCATTTCCCTTCTGAGATGTTAGAATGTGGTTTTAAGGTCAGATCTCTGTAGCTGCACCCAAACACAATGACGTATCAGCTGCGTGAAATGCAAGAAACTGCTGCAAATAACAGCTTCTTCCAGACGCAACAAAAGTCAACACAGATCTTATGTTGATGTCCTGTCGACCAACACTCCTTCGTTGGTTGTTTGCTTCTCTGGCAGCCTGGTACTAACTGTTACCAACTGTTGTTACCGAGAGTATATGGAGAGAGTTCATCAAAATAACTCTGGAACATAAGTCCACCCACTAAAAAAACAAAGAATTTGAGGAGAAGTAAATATAACTTAATTGAATCCCTGATATCAACGATATAAGTTCCAGTTAGTGTCTTCAAATATTTGTTCAAAATACAACACAGTGTGAATTTCTTTCAGAACAGGAATAATTAAAGTAATGTGAGGCAATCATTTTGAGTTCATCCACACAATAAGAGACAATCTTGTTATCTTTACTGTTTCTGGAACCGGAAACTGAACTTAATTCCTTACCATACCTTGTTACCATGAGTGAGGAGGGCACACAGTGGACATGAGAACCTGCTGTACATGGATGAATCACACGGGTGGCACAAGCTGTCTATGCTGGCTGTTCATGCTGGTGTGGACTGACAGCCTACACACCACAGTGTGGACTTGCTGTCTATGAGACACCCAACAGTGTAGACCAGCAACCCCTCACACTACATGTAAATGACAGAATTAAGCTGATGTTACTCAAAACTTCATGAAAAGCATCAAAAGATTAAGTAATTCATACAAAGACTAGTTTTACTGGTCTGAAAAAGTGGGTGAGACAAAAAACAATCTTGCTTCAGACATGAATAAATTAGGCAAAAAGTTAAGCGTCTCAAGTAGATCCTCAGAAATCTTTCATCTTGGCCTTTAGGATGCTTTAATGTTTGCCAGGTAAGACTCTGATTTTCTTAAAGATTTTGCAGCCACTGTATGTGTCTGTATGTGTCAGCCACTGAGCTGTTTGTGTTTCCTGATTTTCAAATAAATCCAACTTTATTCTTTTCTCTACCTCCCCCTCTCTCTTCCTCTCTCTGATACACATCTCTTCTTTTGATGATTACACTCGAGTTTTTAAACAGCAGCAGTTGCAATAAATGTTGTCTGATAAAAGAATTGAGAGGATTTGGCATTTTTTATGCAAATTTTGAGAACCTACAGAGGGAAAGTCTGTGGTTTGATGGAGTGCAGGGAGCTTTTGTTTTTTCTTGTGAGAGGATCTTTGACTTAATTCAATAAAGGTATCTGTTGATTAATGGTAATGGGCTCTAAATCAGATTTGTTATAGGGTAACCAAACGTCCAGGGCATGTCCTGTTTTCACATACTGTTACGGATGTTTTGTCTGTTTGCCTGTTTTTTTTTTCAGTGGAATCAGCTACAAAGTTAATGTTTCTTGTACTGGATACGTTTCCAGTTTGTGTTGACTGTTTCTGTCACTGGTATTACAGCACTAACACTGGATGATAAGGTTGGAAACATCATAAAGCTGGATTCAAGGGGGAAATGTTTTTTTTTTAATTTTTTGCACCCCCTCTTGTGACATAAGCTCTTTACTGTTTATTGGACTGAACTCTGGTCACCTATGACTAAAGATTATGTGTAAAAAAACACAAAAACATGTATTCACATAATTTTTCAAGCACTGAAGCTTTGTTTGAATGTTGTTTGATACTTTTCTTCATGATGATTAATGTAAAATGTACTAATTGCTAACATACAGTTTCTTCCAACAGACAGACTTGAATTGTTTTCATATTAAAATTAACTGGAGAACTAATTGATGGATTGAATTGCAGAGAAAATGAGTCTATTATCCTGATGATATCAGACTAATTATTGTTAGATGATGATCAGAAAACAGAGCAGACATGAAACTTTGTTCCATCAGTTTGATGAAAGTTAGACTTCATCCCTCAAACTAACCTCAAACACCAGCTCATCACATACTCACTGCTTTAGAGATCAAAGCTCCGTTCAAGGTAGTGGTCTTCTTTTTTAGACTCTCAATCTCTGTCAGGTTTAGCTGTAGCCAAAGCAACATTTAGTGAAATTTGATACAGGGGTGTGTCAGTTAAAAGAAAGTAAAAAGAGAGCTACTCTTGTGTCCCTCTCCTCCATCCTCTTTGGTTCAAGGTTTCAGTTTTTTGTGGGACTGAAGACCCGAGAAAAGTTGTTTTTTAGAAAATCTGGGAATTGGTACGGATACAGGATATTGGATTTTGGGCCAATATCTGACATGCTGATGTTTTAAAGCTCTTGTAGCCATCACACAGCAGCAGACTTAAATTTAAGTTTCATCCCATTCAGGAAACATAAAAAAGACAGCGACATATAACAAGGGGGAGGACAAGGGTGGGGGAACTGTGGGTTAACCAGTGTGCCCCGCGCCCGGCTTCATTAGATAAGGAAAAAGAGTACAAGAGGGAGGAAGAGGGGTAAAAAAGCAAACCCCACACTAGGTTCCTATAGAGGGGATAAGGAAAAAAAGGACCCAGCTGTGATGCATAAATTCAGCGAAGGGAAGATGAACGGGACAGGAAGTAGTGCCCGGACACCATCAAAAAAGAGCCTATGACTTTCAAAATAAAAGACACCATGTCAAAATTAGACGTACCTTGACTCTGGCAATAAATAGACATAAAGAGCAGAGACAAGCCAGGAGTCAACAGGTTTAAGGTTTTACAGCCCAACATATATGAACACAGGCTTGTATATGGAGTGGGGTAGGAACTCGTCAACCTCATGGTACCTACTGTCTATCAACCCTGCCACTTGGCAGACGTAACGTGAGTTCACAAACGCAGAACGCAGATGGATGCAGTGTATTTCAGGCGTGAAGGGTCCGTAGTCAAACAACAGTGCAATCACAGATTAAAAGCGAACTTAAAAAGGTGAGTTTTTAGCAGGAATTTGAAGGATGATGGGTCGGAGCAGTTTTGAATGTGAGTGGGGAGTGAGTTCCAGAGGGAGGGGGCAGCTGTGGAAAAGGCTCTGTCCCCCCAGGTTCGGTGCTTTTCTATTACTATTACTATTACTATTCATTTTCTGTGTAAAATGATACAATTCTTAATATTTTAAGCTCTCCTCTGTCATAACAAAACCTTTAACCAGGGCCAATTTGAATATTAGCATCACTTTTGTTCCCACACAGACGTGAACGTGTAAACACATACTTATTCTACCTTCTTTGGAGCAGCTAACTCTACAGCTCACAGCTGACTGTCATTTACAAACAGATCAAATAACAAAAACATGACTATAACATTCTTACCCCATTGGCAGATTTTTTTTTCCTTGCTACAAGCAATTCAGACAATATTTTTGTCTTTAGAAACATGACATTTTTCTGGACTGGTCTGGTATATATGGCTCATATGAAGAATATAAAGACATTTACTCAAAATAAGAGAAACACTTGTTTAGATTTCAGTTGTGATGGTGGGCAGGAGGAGTGAGACTCAGATTCATTTTTTGTGGTTATAGAAATACTGACTTATAGTAATAATCTTGAGATACCACCTAATTTCTCCGTCAGACAGCACTACCTCGGAGAGGGACAATTTTCTTCGTTCCTCAGTGAATCGATGTCACGGTCAGTGTAATTCTGCAAAGAAATAAAATCCTCTGCAGAGACAATTTTGAATAAATCTGCTTAAAATGATGTGATCCAGCTCTTTTTTTTTTTTAATATGTAAAACAGAATCACTTTTCCCTGAATTTTCAGGATGGTTTTTACATGAAGCAAAGAAATAAAACTGAGTTTTTCAAATAAGTTACATTTATGCATGTTTGCAAGCAAGGCACATGTCAGAGAGTGTTTCTTTTTTTTGTATATTTGTTTTTAAAATTTCAGAGCATGCAGGTGGTAGCAATGGGCATAGGGGACCTGAAGGTGTTTTTATTTATTTATTTATTTATTTATTTTTATATTTTTTTTTCTCTGTTTGTGTGCGTTTTTGTTTGTTTGAATCATCGAAAAGGAAGGTGCAGAAAAATAAATAAATAAATATTTAGATAAGTAAATAAATAAGGGATCCACTGGTTTGGTTTTTTTTTTTTTCAATTAAGTTTCCGATGTGTATTTTTTGCTCCTAATTACATCTATTCAAATTTTTACTACCACATCTGCAACTCGCTCTCTCATTATTCACCCAGCAACAAAAGGATTAACAAAAGAAAAAAAAAACATACTCATCTGCTCTTATTTAGTTTTGACAATTTATTTATTTGATATTTTCAAGTTTATCATTTTTTTTAAAGGTACAGTTTAAAAATGTTGATCTGAAGAAGAACCAGCTCACACATGTTTCTGAAAACTCATCTAAACAACAAAATGAGCTGTTTTTTCCCCCTGTAATGAATATTTACTCCGCTCAAATTTTTCTGGTTGCCAAATGAGTCTTTCATCTCCGATACTTCTACTGCATTTTTTAATATTTGAAGCCAAATTTTCCAGAACTCTAATGCTGGGTTTGTTGTGTTTTTCTCTCCGCAGCGCTGTGTCCTTGCTGCTCTGAGACAAATCTGCAGAAAAGTTTATCCCATCTCACTTTGTTTATCTTTGCATGCAAATGATGTGACCTCCTCTGATAGTGTTCCAGGGCGACAGAGATAAATCAGACACACCTCATGTAATTCAAATGTAGTTAAGAGTGCTTCTTCATTCGCTCAGATCTGCAGCGAAACACATGCACACGGAGAACGATGAAGGTCACACTGTACTTCTTCTTTAAACTTTTTTTTTTTTTGTTGGTTAGAAAAGAAGACAGAGTGATTACAGAGAAGCCAAATTCGTGCCTTTATAACCTCCTTCCTCTGACAGTGGGAGGAACAAAACCACTGATAACGTCAAGAAAAGAGGGAGATTAAAAATTTAAATCTATTGTTTGACTCAAAGTTTTGATCCCACACTTAAAAAATCAATTTCAATTTCAGTTTACTTCAACTAAATAGAAGTGAATGTATTCAGAAATGTCCTCTGTGACTGTTGCATTTGTTTATCATTTTTTTTCCCTCCTTGGATTAATGTTCAAAGGCACTGAGAGGAGTTTCATTTCTTTGGGTGAAATCTGTAGAGTGTTTCTGGGAGAAAGACTGTGTTTCCCATGGTAGGCAGATCTCATACCAGGAGATGGACCCCCCCCCCCCTACCAACAGTCCACAGACACGCAGACAGATACTGTTGGTTTTATGGCTAAAATTCAAACCTTATGCTCTTATGTATAATGAGGGATCTGCTCCAAAATGCACATACAGTTGTGCCCAAAAGTTTACACCCTCCAGCAAAATTTCTGATTTCTTGGCCTTTTTTAAGAGGATATGAATAGTAACACAAAAACTTTTCTGTCACTCATGATTTGTGGTTGGGTGGAGACATTTATTAACAAACAACTGTGTTTACTCTTTTTAAATCAAAATGACAACAGAAAGTACCAAAATGACCCTGTTCAAATGTTTACACACTCCAGTTTTTAATACCTTGTATTTCCCCCTTCAACATCAATGACAGCTTGAAGTCTTTTGTGCTCGTTGTGGATGAGGGTCATTATTTTCTCTGAGGGTAAAACTGCCCATTCTTCTTGGCAAAAAGCCTTCAGTTCCTGTAAATTCTTGAGCTGTCTTGTATGAACTGCAGGTTTGAGCCCCCCCCCCCCCTCCCTGGATCGATGATATGAAGGTCAGGAGACTGAGATAGCCACTCCAGAACCTTCATTTTATTCTGCTGTAGCCAGTGGCAGGTCCACTTTTGAGGCTTGTTTCCATGCTGTTTGGCAAATTGTAAGACCCCCCCTCCTGGATTGATGATATGAAGGTCAGGAGACTGAGATGGCCACTCCAGAACCTTCATTTCATTCTGCTGTATCCAAGTGGCAGGTCCACTTTTGAGGCTTGTTTCCATGCTGTTTGGCAAATTGTAAGACCCCCCCTCCTGGATTGATGATATGAAGGTCAGAAGACTGAGATAGCCACTCCAGAACCTTCATTTCATTCTGCTGTAGCCAATGGCAGGTCCACTTTTGAGGCTTGTTTCCACGCTGCTTGGCAAATTGTAAGCCAGATACTTTGTGCAGAAATAGCTTTCTTCTGTCAACTGGACTGTGCAGCCCCTTTTTTTCCCAAGTGCCTCCTTTGCGCATCCTGATTTTTTTTTCAGAGTTCTGTATTTCAGCTGAAGTTATTTGTCTGTTTTTCTTTGCATCCAGAACAATTTTCCTGGCATTTGTGGCTGAAATTCTTGTTATTCTACCTGACCATGGTTTGGTTTCAACAGAATCCCTCATTTTCCACTTCTAAATTAGAGTTTGAACACTACTTTTTGACATCCTCAATTCCTCAGATATCTTTTTGTAACCCCTTCTTGTTTTGTACAGTTCAATTTACCTTTCCTGTGGATCCTTTGACAGTTCTCTTGCTTTCTCCATGATTCAGTGCAGCACTGAATGCTCAGCACATGCTCAGTATCACAGCCTGATGTCTCTATGTTGTATTCATGTCACATGCTGCAGTTGAAACATGCCCCAACAGGCACACTGGGTGGTGGTGGGTGGGGGTGTTTATCGCTGCCAGCAGCTTTAATTTTGTACTTATTGTTTATACCATTACGTCTTTTATTACTTTTATTACTTTTATCCCATTCATTTCCTTACCGCTGTATCATATTAAGAGCTATGGTAACAATTAATTTCCCTGTGGTATTGATAAAGTATTTCTGACTCTGATTCTGAAACATATTATATGAGACAGTCATTGAGGATTACATCCAAGGAGCTGGGGAGGAAGTGTAAATTAAAAATGCTCACGCTTTAACTCTTCAGGCCTCAAATGTTGCTGAAGTGTGAAATCCTGTTTTTAGGCGTTTCATGCTTTGCAGCAGACAAAGGGCTGGATGAAAACTTCTTTTGTCTTAAATAATGAACATGTCACATTGTTCATCTCGAACCCAGAAACCAGGAGCTGCCAGTTTTCCCTCACCTTACGATCTGTGGTGTCAACAAGCTGAAGTGCTTTAAAGCAGAGATTCCCAACCTGTGGGTCGCAGCCCCCTGTTGGGTCGTGAAGGTTTCACAAGTGGTCCGCTAAATCATTTCCAAAATAGTCAGATTTTAGTGGGGTGTCATTATAGGCAGATAAGAGATATAAATTAATCAAGAAAGATACAAATGTAAAGAATAATGCTTTTAATATTAAAACTCAGTTATTAATAATATTGGGAGGTAAAAATGTTCAGATATTCATGTATAAAAAATGTAAACTAAGAAGGCATGTTCGTGCCCATTAGGTAACATGACCTGAAATGTACAACCCAATGACTGTATATAGAATGGACAGCGTGCTTCCGCCTGTCACCGTTCTACGTTTTTGAAGTCAAAAAACCCCGTTTCTCTAGCCGCCATTGTGCAGCCAGAGTCTGCGCAGTAGAGAATTTCAGGTGGAGCAGAGTAAAAAATAGAAATAAAAATATTTATTTCTTCTTCTTCAGAAGGTTTAGTCTCTTTTTGGCTCTCTTTCCCAGAGTTTCTTATATCCCCGGTAAAAACTACTCTCGAACGGCAGCTGTCAACTATCGTAAAACGAAACTTATAACACCGTTTTTAACATCCAATAACTAATGAGAAACCAACTTCTCAGAAAAAAAAAACACCTGAACACCATGCAGCCAGATGACATCATCATACTACCTTAGTGTAAAGATGAGAGAAACGTTTCTACCAGGTATCGTCATTTTTCTAAGTTTTCCTGGCTCATATCTGGAATACATGGGGAGGCGGGGCTTATGACCTATACTGCAGCCAGACACCAGGGGGCGGGGCATCTGCTGGAGGCTTCAGTTTGAGCCGAACGTTGTTACGTCCACTCATTATACAGTCTATGATTCAACCCGAAAAGTAATAACTTTAAAAATATATAACAAAAGTGTAGACTCCAAATCGCAACAAAACAATGTATCAAAAGCCAATATGTACTAATTGACTCAAACTGTAATAAATTATTATATTTGCGGTGAAAAGTTTATTTCAAGCTCAGCACTTTTTTTACATTATCGACCAGTTACTAGGGTTTTATTACCTTGTGGGTCGTTGTTAAATGGGATTCTAATAAGGCAACTTATATCCTCTGTACTTGTTGGCTCAGAGGTGGGCTGCAAACCTTACTTAGACGTAAAAGTGGGCTCTGAGTTGGAAAAGGCTGGGAACCATTGCTGCAAAGTTTTCCCTGTAGATTGATTTGATACGACCTGATTTGGATCAGTCTGCCCCTTGTGTTGCTCATAAAAGTTAATAACCATCACTAAAGGGGTTCTGACCAATCAAAGTCTTACACAGCTGTAAGATCAGTAACAAAGCCATAATAGATAATCTCTTATTTGTCCCACAATGAAAGAAAAGTACTCCACTCTCTATTCTCTACAACTCATCCTCTGTCTCCATAAATACCAAACTTCTTGGAAAGAACTGATTCACATCTCTAAGACTTACATAACTGAGTAGAACTGTCCAACAAAAGCGCAGACATGATGGTGAGGATTACTGTGAGGATGACTGTGAGGTGCAGGGACAGAGACTCCGTCCATCGTGTACCTGTAAATGTAAAAGTATCAAAGTATATGTAAGTGTTGAGCACATTCAGCACCATGGACAGAGCCACAGTCTCTGAGTGAAGAGCAGCACCAAGACAGGCTGTGTTTCATCAAGAGAGCTCATTTTACAAGAAATGATTTTATAACTTTCTGGGTTTAGCTGGTCACCGCCAAGGTCTGCTCACCTACCGGTCTGGTTTTAATTTGAAACTTCTCCGTTAAAGAAAGTTTTAGAGTAAAGTTGAGTCTATTAGGAAATCTCTGTTTTTAGGCTGAATGTACAGACCAGCTGTCTGTCTGTCAGTCATACAGGTTGGCAGGTTGAACACACAGCTGGTGTGAGTTGATAGACATGGTCAACACGCAACAGAGTGGAGCCAGACCAAAGAGAGAGAGAGGCAGAGAGAGAAGGAAAGCAAAGAGGGATAGGAAGATAGGGGCGAGTTGAGAGATGTACAGAAAGAGAGGGGCGTAGCCAGAAAAACAGACTGACAGACAAACGCAGAGTCTAAGGGTGAATTCCAATTCCTTTCTTAACCCTCAAGCTCAACCCTCAATCTTAGTAGCCCTCAAAACCAAGTGTTAAGGGCTATCTTGTGACTTAGAAATGGGACACCCCTTAAATGCAAAGGAAATCGTTGTGGACTGTCTGTCAGTTATTCCTTCGGTTAGAGTTATCAAAAAAATATCTGTATAAATAACACAACCACGGACATATTCAGCTGTCACAGCATACCATAGTTTATTGAAAGGTAAACACCAGCTATAACTATCGTTACATAACTCTGCAGCTACAGGAGATGACATTAGCCCGGTCATCTTATATCATTATCGGCACAAGCATGTTATACAGGCTGTTATCTTGATAAACAATTACATTACCACGGAGAAAAATGACCATTTTGTAACGTTTACTAACTTAAACGATAGCAACATGGCTTGTCCGCACCGGACGCTATTGACAAAAGATCGTAAAATAAAAATAAATGTTATGCAACAATGAGGTAAATAATCCATAAAATGGGTCTAAACTAAGATAATACAATGGTTTTCCTAATATTTATATCTCCATTAACAAAGAAAATACTTAATTTGTAGCTCGCCTTCTCTGCCGCTTTGGACGCCATGTTTATTTACCGAAAATACGCAATGCATTCTGGATGTCCCTTAGTCCCAAGGGTGGTGTCGGAGAATCTCAATATTGAGGGAGATACAGCCTCAGTCTTACCCCTCAACCTTAACATTCTGAGAATCAGGACAGCACTTACACTTCACGGGAGCGCGCATTTTGAGATTGAGGGTTAAGATTGAGGGTTAAGACAGGAATTGGAATTCACCCATATTTCAGCAAAAGAAAGGCTGTTTCCTCCAATGCAAACAGGGATTTGGTCACATGAGCTTTTTAAGTAAGATCTCTCACAACGCGTCATGCTGCTGAGGTTGGACGCAGTAAGACAACAATTTTAAATTTCTTCAAAGATCCTGAGGGTTATTGAACAAAAGTCAGGTGGTAGACCCAAAACAATTTCACCGGTGCTGAGTCAGAGGATCTGATTGGTTGTCTGTCAAGACACAGGACGATCCTCGACCCAAATTAAGATCGCTACTGGAGTCGACTGCAGCCCAATAACCATCAGACGGCGTCTGTGAGATAAAAAGCTCTTCAAAGGCCTCGTCTCCTTCAACACCTAAAAATTGCACTGTGTCCAACCACAGTCTGATGTGTCAGTGGAGCTGTGTTCATCCAGTTCACGGTCTGACGAAGCTGTTTACATTCATCTGAATAGTATGACCTTGTTCTGACTGAGCTCATGACAGACCAAGTTCCTTAAAGTGCATGTAGATGTACTGAATGAGCCTCACACTGATTGGTTTTATACAAAACTCTCACAGAAAGGTAATGCTTAAAGTAGAGTGACCAAACGTCCGCTTTGCCTTGACATTCCCTCCTCACTGGTTATAAATAATGTCCAATGGGATTTTATCAAGTTTCCTAAAATGTTTTGGGTTTTTCTCTGCTTGTTCTACAGATCGTTGACAGTTATGATGAAGCAAAGCTGCACTGGGCTACTGACATTATTCTGATGAGATCAAAAGTCAGAATTTTGAGATAAAAAGTCAAAGTTGAATTAAAAATTAAAAATTCAAAGAATACGTAGTCAAACTTTGGAGATGCAGTTAGTAAAAAGTAATGGCAGGGAGAAGGTGAACAATTGGGAGTATAAAAAAACTGAATCACAAAAATTTTAAATGTTAGGACTTCAAAATGAAAGATATGAAAGTTAAAACTTTGAGATGAAGTCAAACATCTGTGTAAAAAACAAAAACAAAAAAAAAAAAACAGTCAACATTTTGAGACCAAGAGTCAAAATTTGAAGACATAAAATTCAGAATTATGACATACACAGTCAAATTATGGAATCAAAAATTTGAATGACTGAATGAATTTGATTTTTTTTTATTAGGAAGTCCAAACTTTGAATTTAAAATTATAATAAAAAGTCCAAAATTTGAGATAAAGAGTATAAATTAATAAACAATTCCAAATTGTAAGATAAGAAAGACATAATTTGAGATATGACAAAAATATGAGCAAAAAAAGAAACTCAAAGTTTTGAGATTATTTGTAAAAGTTATGAGAAAAAAAAGTTAAAAATCTGAAATCAAAATTCAAAATTGTGAGATAAAAGTCAAATTAAAAGGTTTAAGGCAAAATTTGGAGGTCAAAAGTCAGGCTTTGAGATACGAAGTCAAAATCATGAGGAAAAAAAAAAATTGAGGAAGGGGTGTTTTTAATAATTGCATAGATTATGAATCGACTTTTTCTTTTGGTATTTTTGCAGGATCTCCAAGGAGCCAAGTAGGGGGTCCTCTTTTAGGGTTTTAGAATATGGTCACCCTAGCTTTAAGGCTCTGTGGGGACCATCTGTTGGTTGTTGATCACAGTGACACCTTTGGCTGTAATAGGCAGTGTTCAAAAAGCATGCAGCCTTTTTCATTCATTATGTAAAAAGTCAGTGTCTTTTAGTCTCATTAGCACAGGTGGGAGCCATCGTTTTGTCAGCCAGCACCTGAAAGCACTCAACGATGTTCTTTTCAAATTTAGCCCCAACAAGAAGATTCTGCTTCGTTTTTAATGACCCATGAAATTTGGTGCTGACGTGTTTTTGAAAGCCGGCCAGTGTTTCTTCTGGTTGAACAGTCTGCTGCTGGAGTGTCCACAGCTGAGAGTCTTCAAACAGTCACCCCCAACACTTTACAGCTGCAGGGAACCCAGACACATACAAGCACACGCAGTGAAAAAAAAAAAAAAAAAACACTGTGAAATGGATCACTCGCCAGTTATCAATAAAGTCTTTGTGCTAGCATGAAATTAAAGCTCCTCTATTTAGACGAACACACATTCAGTCCAATCACTGGCATCTTTTATCTCTGCTGTCTGTGAGCCAATAAATCCTGGTGCGTTGAATCAAACTGGAATTAACTGAACGCTGGTGAGCGCCGGCCATTTAATAATAAGAGCAAATGAAAAGAGGTTGAGAGAGCGAGGCAGAGAGATTAGACGGCGAGTACAATAATGCTGAAACTGCTGACAGCACTGATGTTATTAGTGATATGCAGAATGTGATATAGCAAGTGCTGGTCACATAAGCGTTTGTCCTGGCATTTTAATAAAACCGATTATAAATGATTTGATTAGCTAAAGAAATGGGATGGGAGAAGAAGATGGTATGATGGGGGGTGTGTAAGCTCATGTGTGTGTGTTTTGCTCACTAGTGGCTGGATAAAAGACTTATTTTGGGCAAAAAGTGACTGGGGTGCCCAACATAGAGCTAATACAGATGATCATAATATGCAATTTCAAATGGGGTTATCTGCGCTGAAATAGGTTATTACGAAATGCTAATTCCTTGCTTCTAGTCTCTATATCAACTTGTTGCACATTGTTGCCAGGGTTTCAAGAGAGGCTTGAAGTCATGTAGCAATTATGCAAATTAGAGTAAAGTATGGAGAGAAAATAACAGTAAATGCATCAAACTAGACCAGTAAAGGGCAGATAGACAACAATGAGAGCTATTTAGCCAAAATGATACCCTACATGGTGAAGAAAGGCCAGTATTATGTGCAGAACTGTCATGAGCCCGTTAGCATGAAGAACGTTCAGCCAGAGCTTTACAGAGCTGCAGATAGAATCGTTGAATCCACACAAGCAGAAGTGGTAAAGCTGTTTCATGAAACTCGTTTCAGGTTTGTGGAGCGCTGATCTGATCCTGTAAACCTTATTCAATTAGATAAAACACAAAGACAAGATATTTCTTGTCCAAGTAGATAAACTTGCCAGTTTTTTTTTTTTTTTTTTGCAAATATTCCCTTCGTTTTGAATTTGATTCCTAAAAAGCTGAGACAGGGGCAACAAAAGACTGGGAAAGTTGGTGAATACTGAAAAAAACAGCTAGTCATTCCACAGGTGAACAGGTTCATTAGAAACAGGTGAGTGTCATGACTGGGTGTAAAAGGAGCATCCCCAAAAGGCTCAGTCCTTCATTAGCAGGGATAGAGCCAGGTTCACCACTTTGTCAACAACTGTGTGAGCAAATAGTCCAACAGTCTAACAATAATACCTCTGAATGCACACTTGCAAATAATTACAATTTCATCATCTACAGTCCATAATATTGTCAAAAGATTCAAAGAATCTGGAGAAATCTCTACATGGAAACAGCAAGGCCCAAGACCAACACTGAATGCCTGTGACCTTTGACCCCTCACTGTGGCCAATTGCAGCCTCATTGTCCCACATCATTGTGTAAAGGATATTAGCACGTGGGCTCAGGAACACTTCAGAAAACCAGTCAGTTAACACAGTTCATCACTACATCTACAAGTGACAGTTCAAACTCTACCATGCAAAGACAAAGTCAGACATCAACAACACACACAAACACCAGCATGCCAGCCAGTTCAAATTTGAGTTCAGGAATTGGCAGGTGTGTTCAGACCTCAGAGAGGTTGAGTGACAACATGAATCCAGTCGGAATCTTTATCTTTAAAATTTGTGACACTCATATCCCTGGACATTTCTACTCAAACATGACAGAGGCTGCATTGGACGATGTAAACAAAAGCTCCGTCAGCCTTTTTTTTTTTTTTTTTTTTGTGGTGAAAATTCAGCTGTATCATTTTACTGCAAAGAGCAAAATCTAATTAAGAAACAGACGACAAGCCATGAAATGAATTTAATACTCTACAGCATGCAGAAAAGAACATTTTCTATCTTTAGAACAGGTTCATTGTCACTTTATTGCACTCACATTAAGGCCATGTCGCCTTCAAAGCAAACTACTCCACACGACCTTTTCTTCACATGAGTATCTAACTGGATGATCACTGTGGAGTGTGAGGCGGCATCTGTCAGAAGGTTTATAATCACTGATACATGTTAAAGTTTTTCATTATCTCATCTTCACCTTTGAAAAAAAGAGGGTGACTAACTATTTATGATGTGCCATACGTGGAAGAAGCAGCTCTAAGAGATGATTCTTTGTTATGAATCAGAAGAGCCCGCTCACAAGATTTTTCTTTTTGTTACTCAGCTCTGTTATGGCAGAACTATGTTTTGATTGATGAAAAAGCATGTAAATATGAATGACACTGATGAACAAAGCAGCCTCTGGATCAATATTGTTTGCCCTTTAATTTGTTTTTGTTTGTTTGTTTTTTTTTGTGAAAAAAAAAAAAAAAAACAGGTTTACAAAGGTATTATAAAGAACTAATCAAGGAATCAAGGAGTTTTATTTTTCACCCAAGCTCACATTTATGTAAGCAGGACAAAATAAGTACTCAGGTCCCAGTTATTAAAGCCTAAATGAATAATAAATACACAGTAAGACAGTAAAGCAAAAAGAGTAGAGATATAACAGTACTAAAAATAGGAAAAGCAACAGTAAGATTAACATGGAGTAAACTATAAAGTAAAATATACACAGTGAGATGGAAACAGAGCACTGGAAAAGCTGAAGATAATTAAGTTTATGAGAACTAAATTATTGAGCAAACAGCAAATGATGTACAATGTAACCGAACAAATGCACATAATGAGGCAACTGGAAGGCTTCTCGTGAAAACACCGAAACCTAATGGCTTCATCTATACACAAACTACTCATAATCACCAGGTTAGGCTTAAATATGCTGCAAGAAATAATAATTGATTAGGAGCCATTTGGGAGCCAAAAGAACCAATTCTCTGAAAAGAGCTGAACTTCTCATCACTCCAAACTCATTGACCCAGGCATTTCTTATTATAGCTTTAGATTTAAAAAACTACCAAAGTCAATTCTCTGAGCTCTTTTTATTTTGCTGTTGAACTCAAAGACTTGGCAGAAAATGCAAAATCTTGAAGATTTGATCAGAAATCTAGGGACCACACACAGGGCATGTTTCATATTCAGTCTGTATACTCTGAGAAAAATAAACCGGGGGAGAAGTAACTTTAACTTAATTGAATCCCTGAAATCAACAATCAAAACTGAAGTTAGTGTATTCACACAAGTATATTTAGTATTGAAGTCAAAAATATTTATTCAAAATACAAGATGGTGTGATTTTTTTTTTTTATGGAACATGAATAATTTAAGTAACATGATGAAATCTTTTTGAGTTCATCCACACAACAAGAGACAATCTTGTTATCTTTACTGTTTCATCTGGTATTTCTGGAACCAGAAACTGAACTTAATTCCTTACAATACTTTGTTACCATGTGTGAGGAGGGCACACAGTGGACATTCGAGCCTGCTGTACATGGATGAATCACATGGGTGGCACAAGCTGGCCGTTCATGCTGGGGTGTCTGGCTGCCTACACTACATAGAGCAGACCTGCTGTCTATGCTATATGGTGTAGATGGGCTACTACACCTAAGACCGGCAACCCCTCGTGCTTCATGTAAATGATAAAATCAAGCTGATTTACTCGTAACTTTATTAAAAACATCAAAAGATTAAGTAACTCATTCAAAGACAAGTTTTGTTTGATCTGCATGAAAAAACAAGTTCACTTTATTGGATTTCATTTTTCATGTTAACACAAAACAAAAAACAAAAGAGTGGTTTGGAAAAAAAGCAGTCTTGCGTCAGCAACATAAATAAATCATGCAAACAGTTGCCTTAATAAGATCAACCAGAATTTTTTATCAGTGTAGCTGCTAAAACTGCAGACCCACTCAGTGACAACAGGGAACCTTAAAGGGGCATCTCTGCGTTTAGTTGGCCCAGAACCAAACAGCAGTCAGACACTGTTAGAGAGCAGCTGGTAAATGTACCTGAACACAAACACCTGAGGGGCCAGATGTTTTCTTAGGAACTGAAGGAGACCAGACAAGACCTTAGAGGAGAGCTAATGTCGGACTAACAGCCACCAGCTGGACTCAAACCTGCGTCTCTGCTGAGCCGGGGGAACAAAAACAGCATCAGGAGGAAAATGTTGTTGCTTTACAGGAAGTCTTCAGCGACTATTAAAAACAGAAACGAGCTGATTGATCCGTTCTTGTTTTCACTGAGTGCAGGGAGAAATCAAAGAAGCCCTGTGCTTGAATCTGCATTTTCTATCACTCTTCGCATCAGAGTAGCAGGAAAAGTGCTTCTCGCTGATGGAGCTGCATTGTGCTCGCGTAGTTTAGCTACGAACGCTTTCTACATCAACCTCATTGAAATCATTTATTCACATTGCTGTGTCTTCAGTGTTTGAAGGTTGAACTAAATTGAATGTGACTATCACAGAGCTTTTTTTCGGGATACGGCTCACAAAGAACCAATAGTAGCAGAGGCGGACATTAAGACTCTGTCCTCACACACACACACACACACACACACACGCACACACTCGTCAGCGCACACACAGTCCTTGGTGGATAAAGGGGAGAAGAGAGCCTAATGGTGCATTGCAGGTGTGGTTTCAACAATCCATTTGTCAGGAGAGGCATTCAATTAGTGCAGGGAGCCACGGGGCCAACATGGCCGTCTGCTCGCCCAGCTCTCTCTATGTTCATGGAGGGAAGTGTGTGTTTACACCGTTGTTTTTACGTGGGAGGAGCTTCCGTCACACCGCAGAGGGTTAATATGAGTAGATGTACACATTTCCATTAACACTTAATTATCTTTTCATCATCATCATTCTGAGTGATAATAGAGCAGGCTCCGAGAATTAAATGAAAAACACTTAAAGGTGCCCTATTACACAAAATCCACTTTTATATGGGTTACTCACGAAAATATGGGTCCTCAGGCGTGTCTTCAAAACCCCCTAATATTTAAAAAAATCCCTTCTCCTTTCCCTTTTTCTGAAAATCTCTCCTTAAGCAGCTGTTTTGAAATCAAGCTGGTACAAACATCACCACCAGAACAAAGTGACGCAACCACATCTTCCAGTTGCCTCTTCCTGCCTCCTGTAGCTTCCTCTGACAAACTACACAGTCAATACCGTACATGGATAAACCTCCTCGTGTGCACTAGATATCAGCTGCACAGCAGAAATCAGCCAGTCTTCTGTGTTCTTGTGATAAAAATGACACTTCAGGAGTCAAAACTTTGTTGAGATTTATTTTAATCTTGGAGTTAATCGTGCAGATATAACTGCTTTGATCGTTCACTTTTACTGTTACATTGTCTCAGAAATTCAACACAGATGTTTAAGTCTTTTAATCAAGGGAATCAAGGGATACACCTGTGAGGTAACTAAAGAGCCGCGATCTTACTTTAATTCTGTGTCTTAGTTCACTTATATTTAGCTGCTGACATTATCATAATGTGCTCACTCTGTCAGCTCTATAAAGATGAACATTCATGAAAGGAGACTCTATATGGATCCTGCTGTTTTGCTCATATGAGAGACACAATCCACGTCTTCACTCTGTTAGTGGATCAGCTTTGCTCATGTGATCGACTTTACCTGTGTTTTTCCGCACAAAACGTCTGAAGATAGAGCGGCATGAGAGTTGCTCCCTCAGTCAAGTCGAGCATAAGCACTTCCTGAAAGAGGCGGGGAGAGTTCAACCTCATTTGCATATTCAGGTGCAGACGCTGAAACAGCTTGCGGAGGAATGCCATGAAAAACACTTATTTTTTTCAGGCCTAAACTCATGATCTCAGTGGGTTTTTTTCGGGAAAAACAGTCACATTCATGACTTTGGGACATCAGACTTCTGCAACAAACAACTTTGAACCATTTTACAAAGTATAATACAGCACCTTTAAACTAACAGTTAGTCTGAAGACAGTTGAAAAGATGTGAGTAACAAAGAACGTTTATAAATTCACAAGGTTTGAGTCAAATATTTACATCACGAAAGAAACAATCTTTGAGAAATGTTTTCATTTAAAGTCAAAATTCTGAAATTTCCAGAACCAGCTCGTGAACCTTGAGTGTTTTTTGGCATCATCAAACATTGGAGAGGAGCGGGGCCACAGAGTTCACTCAGAACACTTTTCAAAAAAAGTTTTGTTTATATCCATATCTGTTTGGGTTTTCTATTCAGTTCCAAGGCTTTGTTTTTATAAAAGATTCAGAAATACATTTTTCTCAAAGCATGAAAAAAGTGATGAACTTTGAAAAAATGTAAAAACTTTGTTTTTCTCAGAACAGCTTTTGAAAAAACAGGAATGTTAACTGTGACCAACAGTACAAAGGGAACCTGTGGTGCAACTTTTCTGTGATTACAAACTGTGACTTCATGTATTGTTTCATTTTGCACTTTTATTTTTTAAGTTAATGACAAACGTCTTTAAAAAATTACTGTTTTACTTTGAGCACAGGCAAAGTCAATACAAAATTGCAGTTTAAACCTGTTGTAGATGATTACTTTCTTGGCTTTTCACCATAGGGGTACTGTATTATTTTACTGTTTATCCTGTCCCTATGGTAACCACAGTAGTGGCTTTATATGTTTAACAGCTCAAAGAAACCATATTTTCGTCTCACTGGTGTACTAAAATACCTTTATTTCATCTTGTTACTCTTGTCCACCAGTTTTTTTGTTGGTGCTAGTGCAGTGTTAAGATGGTTGTAAATTTTTCTTTATAAGAACTGGTTTGGTTTTTCATAGGCAAGGTGTCATGTAGGAGCCACTTCTTTGCGTCACAGTGAAACCTCAGTTCATCACTGCTTACATAACCGCTTCATTGTTCCCTCTAGATCAGGGGTTCCCAAACTTTTTTTACCCAAGACCCAAAACAGAAATTTGGTGTTGGTGTTCTTGTGCTGGTTTTCTAGGCTCTCTGTCTGCTAGTCCAGCGTGTACATTTCTGTGTGTGTGTGTGTGTGTGTGTGGCTGTGCTCTCATGTGCTCTCATGTCTGTGTGCATCAGGGTGGAACTCTGCTGTGCACAATAAAGGGAGCAGAGGAAAATTGTTGACATATGACTGTAAAGCAGAAATTATCCCATCATGTAAATAAGATCAGTAACAAAGCTTTTAATTCTATAAAATAAAAGAACAAGGTATAGACCTGATCTATGTGAGGGGTAACAGACGATCTGCTTTGCAGTTTTTCTGTTTCAAAATATCCATTTTCCACAGCCGATTGTTGGTAACAGTAACCCCTGAATCCTTGACGTAGTTGGTGCTTTGCTCTGGCTCAGAAAAGAGTTGTTAGTAGTGCTTGCTAAGCACCAGTTTTTAGCACCTGGAGTGGGTGCTTCATCAGTGGAAACACAAACCAGGGCTAAGTCAGGCACTGGCCTGGAACTAGGATTAGCGCCAGCTCTTTGGAAACGGGGTGTGTCTGAAACACTTAATTTTAGGTGCTGTTTCAGAATCAGAATCAGAATACTTTATCAATCCCCTTGGGAAAATGCTTTTTTAGTATACAGTTACTCCCATTCAGAAAGTACTGGAAATATAGGAAAGTACAAATATAAGCATAATTGTCAAGTATAAGCATAAGTGTCTTACCCAAAATTGAAATCTAAGCATAAAAATATCAAATAAAATAAAATTTAGAATATAGAATATAACATTATGTATGTACAGTCTACCTAAAATGTGTGGTATATACATGATGAGATAGGTATGGAATATTGCTCAAGTACTGACAAAAATGAATTATAAATTATGGATATTGCATAGAGTACTGACAAAATCATAGGTAATTATTGCACTTGTTATTATTTGTTCATGTTTTTGTTGCTTGAACAAATAATAACAAAGCCCTTAGCTCCCAAACCCCATTCCTTTGTGATTGGCCAGCCCTCTGGAGGCTTATTGGAGGCAGAGCTATGGTCAGACCTCGGTGTTTGATGTCCCTCCATCATGACGCCAACCAGTGACACCCTTGAGCGCTTGTGAAAATATCATACCACTATATTGAAAAGGCCAGTTCTGATCAGTGCACTGACAGATTCAGGGATTTCAGGAACATATGAATTTGTAGAGGCTTGTGTGTAGAAAAATGTATATGATTTAAATATTTGCAGCATGTTTCTTAAACGGAGTATCACTCAGCCGATGCTCTGACTTTATCAACCACTACAGTCTTCAGTCCATGAATTCAATCTGCTGAAAAACTGAATTTATTTCAACCAGATGATGCCATGGCTGAGTTTATGGGTGTTTCATCTTGAAAAATCACTAAAAGAGTTTTTTTTTACAATCCACAAAGAGACTTTGTAAAAGCTTTATCCCACCTTGAAAACTCTGCAGTGAGAGCTGAGTTGACCCTGGAATAAAGCGCCAACACCAATAAGCAGATGACACCGAGGTTTACCTTCATCTCTCACAAAGTGTCTCTGTTGATTCTTTTAAATCACACCAAATAAATCAGTGATTGAAACAGGCTGGAGTTACTGACGTATGGGATGAATAAAGCTTTACCGGTGAGTCATTAATTCCTTTATTTTCAAAAAGTCAAAACAGATAAACAGAGATGCATTCAGGTCTGAAATTTTTTCTCTCTTTCTCTCTCTCTCCTGGTTTACTGCTTAACTTCTCCGCTTCACCAAAGCAAGAAAACAAACAAACTGCCTTTTCTCAGATTTCTGGCACCTCTACTCAGTTTTTCAATATGTGCACGAACGCAGGCGGAGGAAAACACAGCGAGTCCACCTTTGTTTTTTTTTCTTCTTATAATAACAAATGACTGGCTTTCACAAGTTCTTTCTCTCCCTCTCTTTGTTTCCATATCACCAATGTGCTCTTTTTCCTGCATCCCCTCTCCAAATCCGGCTAAGTAAACAACTTTTTTTATTGGCACGAGTATTTCCAGCCATAAACAACCTTCCCAGAAGCACTTGAAACTGAAATAGTAGATTGCGAAAAAAAAAAAAAAAAACATTCACCAAACTTCAGGCTTCCTTCCTTTGGCAGGGAAAGAAAGAGTGAGGGAGAAGGAGAGAGAGAGTCTAGTGTGTGTGTGTGTGTGTGTGTCTCGCTGTCCGATTCAGCTGAGAAGGTTTTAATGAGCATCCGGTGAAGGCCCCGCTTCATGAAGGGGGGGTGAGACAATAAGGGAGGACAGAGAGCAGGACGTAAGCTTTAGTAGTTTGGGAGACGTGTCAATTGAGACGCGGCTGATGAGAGGGATTGGTCAAGCAGAGATGACATGACGCGAGGAGTAAGAGGAGTTGGAGACAGTGGCTGACTTCTCTCATCGCCCACGCTGTTACATCAACTACACACATGGAAAGACCACCAATACATCCTGCCACACTAAAAGCCTAAGTATGAGTCACTCACTTAGAAGGGGAAAGGCGTGACTCAGAAATATTTTTCCCATGTGAAACAAAACCTGCTGAATGGATCGAAGTCACACTTGGACTGTAGTTCATGTGTGTACAACAGGGATCAGGACAGTATGGCGATTGATGTTGACAAAAATGAACTTAAATAAATCCTATCAGAGTTACTTATGCAAAATCATTCCTCAGGTTGACCATGAGTGAGGAGGGCAGGGAGTGGATATAAGACCCTGCTGTACATGGATACATCACATAGGTGACACAGGCTGTCTTTGCCCTGGTATAGACTGACTGTCTAGGCTCCATGGCTTAATCCAGCTGCCAACAGCACAGACTGGATGACAAGGACATCAATAAATTTCATTTTCTTCTGTAAAATTATGGGTGAAAATTCCTGTGAATGCTGGGCAACAGCCTCTAATTCAAACAGGCATTTTCATTTGCCCACTAAAGCTGACAATCATGTACTCAGACAGTCAATGTCACAGAGCATCGACAGTCGGTCGGTCGGTCGGTGCCTTGGTGCACAGACAGTCTGTCTACACCACTGAGCACAGGCAGCTCGTGTGTGAATCACCCATGTACAGCAGGGTCTCATGTCAGCTGTGTACCCTCCTCACTCACGGTTACAGGGTTTGGTTATCAACTTTTGATAGGTTACTGCCGTGACATGAGTTGTCAGAGCTTAGATCTTTTCACCTTTAACAACTTCAAGTTTGTGGTCAACTTTACTTGGAAGTTTTGAGCCAATCGGTTTCCTAAATTTTTCAAGTTAAGTCAACACAAGAAAGTTGTCTTTACTAAGTTCAAGTAAGTAGACTCAACAGAGTGAGCTAAAACAAGTTAAGGTAACTTTTTTATTTTTTTGAGTAAGATTTACTATTACACTTTACAGTGTATGCTTCAAAGCCTATGACTGTAGAACCAGGTGAAAACTCATCAATGAAACCTCATTTAAAGGATTAAAGTCTGTAGTTTCAGAAAATGTCCTGTTTTTATATGTAGCTAAAGTCCACATCAGGATAAATGCAGCTGAAACACTTTTGTCTTCTTTGTGTTGTCTAACCACTTTTGAAAATCATTAACTTCATGATGCTTCATGCCAGACACAATATATCCTCCATGTCACTTTTACACCTTGTCATCTACATCTGAGTGAAATTTCAGCTTTCTAGATAAAACCCTATATGAGTTAGAAAGTTTTTAGCTTCAGGTAACCAAACAACAGGGAGAGTTGTACTCACTGTCCAAGCTCTTGTCTGAAGACTCTGTGCAAAACCAGCTTCATCAGTGCTCAGTGTCCTCTTTCAAGTTAACTTTGCTTCCTTAGTGAAAAGGTTCGCCAAAAATCACTAAGTAGTAGTTCCCAGTCACAGGTTCTACTTCTTGTATGATGCACATGAATGTGAACAAAGACGCATGGCGATAAATAGGTCCCACCAATGAGCTAAATGGCTACAGCTGGCTGTAAGTTACCACTGTAAAACTTATTTCAAGGGTCTTTAAAGGATTGAAGTCTCTAGTTTCAGAAAATGTCATATTTATATATGTGGCTAAAATCCAGTCCAATGCAATTGAAACACTTTGTCCTCTTTGTGTTTCATAACCATTTTTGAAAATCATTAACTTCATGATGCTTCATGCCAGACACAATATATCCTCCATGTCACTTTTACACTTTGTCATCTACATCTGAGTGAAATTTCAGCTTTCTAGATAAAACCCTATAGGAGTTAGAAAGTTATTAGCTTCAGGTGACCAAACAAGAGGGAGAGTTGTACTCACTGTCCAAGCTCTTGTCTGAAGGCTCTGAGCAAAACCAGCTTCATCAGTGCTCAGTGTCCTCTTTCAAGTTAATTTTTTCGCCCAAATCACAAAATAGTAGTTCCCAGTCACAGATTCTACCTCTTGTGTTGTGCATGTGCATGTGAACGAAGATGCATGGCAATAAATAGGTCTCACCAATGAGCAACGTGGCTACAGCTGCCTGTAAATTACCACTGTAAAAATGATTTCAAGGGTCTTTAAATCAACAAATGACCCTCTAATAGAGCCTTTACACAAGACCACTGTGTGCTATTGGCCAATCAAGCAGGGAGCACTCATTGCCCATCACAAGCTGTCCTAGCATGAGATCTCCATATAATACAATGTAGTCGTTTTTTTTTTTTTTTCTTTCAGCTTTAGGCCTAATCAAATCAAACACACCCAGCTTTGCCTGATTCACATTGAGGAGGAAATGCTATAAGACTGTGAAGCTGCTGTTACTTAGGTAACTACGTTTTGTTGGTTATGAAAACTGTAAAACAAAGTTAATGGGTCAAATGTGAAAAATCTAAGCTTTCTGACACAATATGCTTTCCAACCTTTGACAAAGGCATTACTGTTTGTACTTTGAGGACGTCATGCAAATGGCATACAGGTTGTCGACGACCATGTGGAGCATGAGGGCTTAAGGACCACATTTGCAGAAACAAACAAAAGTAAATCAGTTGTTTAGTCTAGTGTTCACATTCTGAATCAATTTAGACGCTCTTCTGACAAAAGGCAGCTTTGTCTTGACACTTTGTCACAAATTGTCTGAGTGTTGAGATTTTCCTCGTGTTGCATCAGCTCTAAACTCCATTCAAAAATCAACTCTTTTAAGATGTTTGCTGTCACAGATTCCTGCAGACGCCAGAGAGCAGAATGTCAAGCTTTTTACAAACCACAATACGGCAGAGTTGTTTGTAATCTCTGTAAAATATTGCTTAGATCGTTAAAAGAGGAAGCATAATTCCAGAAAACTGTCTCAAGTTGCAGGAGAGATCATCCAGGCACAGTTTATGGGGGGAGGAAGGTGACATTAACCCAGCCATGAGAGAGACTCTTCTCCTTATTCGTCACACATTCAGTGCTGTGATCTGCTCCCACAGCTTCTCCTACCACCTCTATGCTGACAATATTCTGATTTTCCTCTTTTCCACCTGAAGACGTGTAAGAGACCAAGCAGACAGAGACAAAGGTGTATGGGACAAAAGCTCTCTCTTTTCCTTTTTTTTATTTTATGAAAATAACCAACCAATACAAAAATCCCAACTTGTGTGTCAGAAAGCAAATCTAAAAAAAAGTGAACTCATGAAATAAAGAACTAAAGCCCTAACTTAAACAGAATCAAACAGATCTTACCTGAATGAGACAAAAGGGAGCTTGAACAAAGGACTAGTAGAGACTAAGAGAACTACAAACTAAACATCTAAGAAATTTAGAAAATCAACATAAACTTAACGCAACTATTGACAGGAAGTTAAATTATCTACAATTAACTGAAAAAGAACACAACAGAAAAGATGTGGTGATAATCATAAAAATCAAATAACTCCCTCTTCCTCCCTGATGGCTCGTCCCACTACCCATGGGCGGGCTTTAAAGGCCATCTTGAAGTAGACACCGGCCTTTGGAGGAAGATCTCAAACAAAAGAGAAGCAAAGGGTGAGTTACTTTAAAACTACACCCAAATAAAAGTGATATGATTTCAACAAAAAGTGTGTGATTGTGTGATTTACCTCAACCATGGTCCCTTTGTTTATATATGAGGATTAAGTAGTAAGCAGCCCGTAGCTAAAATTGGACACAACGCCACATTAGAAGGATTTCACCTGCAGTGAGCAGACTGGAAACAGGAGAGAGAGACTGAACAGACTGGTGAAGAAGTCTAGTTCAGTCCTGGACCCTGTGGAGGTGGAGACTGACAGAAGACCGACACTGCAAAAGCTCAAATCTGAGCAAGTGTTTGTGGCTTATTTTTAGTCAAATTTGTCTTTTTGGTCTTGATATGAGTCACATTGAACTGATAAGTCCAGAAAAATGTCTCATTTCAAGACATTAAAAGTAAAAAAATATGTCTCAATTGCTTGTGATGAGTAAAAAAAAACCTGCCAATGGGGTGAGAACATTTTTCTCAACAAGTTCCTTGAAACCAGAATAATGTCTTAACACGAGACACATTTTCTTATTCCATGGCAGATTTTTTCCCCTCTTTACTTCATATTTGACTTTAAATAACATGAAATAAGACACTTTTCTGGACCGGTCTGGCAAAAATTGCTTGTATTAAGATTAAGATTATATTTTGTACTAAAAACTTTTTGCCTTTTCTCAGAAAATATGAATGATAACACACAAACCTCTCTGTCACTCATGGTTAGAGGTTGGGTGAAGACATTTATTAAGGAACAACTGTGTTTACTCTTTTTAAATAATAATGACAACAGAAACTTCAAAAATGACCCTGATCACTTTTTTATACACACACACTGATTACAAGCAAATATATCACAGGTGAGGATGGTTACCTTTAGTAGGCATTCAAACACATTTATGTTCACTTTTGTGCAGTTATCAGGACAAAACTACCAGAGTTGTGGAAACTTCTCAACAGGGTCATTTTTGAAGTTTCTGTTGTCATTATGCTTTAAAAGAGTAAACTGTTTTTTTTTGTTTTGTTTTGTTTTTAATTAATGTCTTCACCCAACCACTAACCATGAGTGATAGAGAGGGTTTTGTGTTATCTTTCATAAGGTGTAAACTTTTTGGCACAACTGTACATTGCTCAGTGTGATTCTTTGACTCAGGCGTTGATTTACTCTCCTGAGTTCCACCCCCACTTTCTCTGGGAAGTTTTCAAAGTTTGACTTCCACTAAATGTCTGACTTGTTCTGAATAAGTACAGCTGTGTGCCACTCGCATGATTTCCGCCTGCTCATCATCCCCGCGCCCCACGCTGACTCCGCTCGCTTCTTTCAGAGATGAGCCACGCTGTCCCACCCCTTCAGCAGCTCTCGTCTTTTCACCATCATGTCCTGTTCTCCACCTCCTCCTCCTCCACCTCCTCCTCTCCTCCTCCTCCTCCGGTGTTCAGATGTACAGCCGGTGTATAACTCATGTCTCTCGGATGACTAAACTCGCAGCCATCCTTCCATCGCACTCTGCTGAATGAATAGTGAAATATAGGGCAGTGAAGGAGCGGAGCATTCATCCAAGTGCTTTCACCCCCGTCGCGGTGAGCGCGCCTAGCAGACTTTTTCTTCCATCAAAAGTGCTCGCTGCACTTGCAAACTGAACGCTCATCAACTTTAGATGAATAAGCATTGGTGACTGCAGTGGGGCTCGCAGCAGGTGTGGAGGAAGAGACGGAAAAGCGGAGGGTGGGAACACAACAAGGAGGTGGTGGCAGGCGGAGCACCCGGGAGGCATATCTAGATGAAGTGAGGAAATTGGTGTTATGGTGCTGCGACGCTCGCGGTCCGACTCCCTGCCTGCTGCTCCACTCCGCTCTGAAGTGTTCATTTGTTTCTCAACCTTATCATACCTTTGTTTCCCACCCTGGTGAACACACACTGGGACAGAGCAAAAGAGTTCACAACACATCCATAACCCAGCTTTGTGAGAGAGAGAGAAAAAAAAAATAGAATGTTTCCCCAAGAAAACAAACAACTTCTCTTGAGTTTTCCCAGACTGCACTGCTGCTCTGCTGGAGCCTATGCTTCAAATCCATCCTTCCCAACACACACATACACACAAAAAAACCAATGACCCCTCAACCTTAATCATGTTGCACCATTCCAGCACACACACACACACACACACACACACACACACACACACACATATACACATACACTCCGGCCCAGCCAATCCCCCATTTAACGCTCATACACAGCCTCAGGGGCCTCAAACCCAATTAGCCAGGAATGTGAGCTACATATGCGGTAATGGTGCCACTGTGTCATTGTCAGCTGTGTTAGCTCTGGACAAACACAGCAAACAGGCCAGCAGAGCGGCAGGTTGGAGCAAAAATACTCCAGACCACAAAGAGGGGACACGCTCGGTTTAACCGCCGAACTCACTCCACAGAGGGAAGTTAGATTGTTAGTGTCCACAGCTCTGACTTTATCTCTCCCCTTTCTGCTAGCTTTGACTTTGCTTATGGGGCTGGCATTGGGTTATTGTATCACAGAGATCTCCTCATTAAGACTCAGCAGTGAACAATGAGCCAGGCGGAGGGAAACACGGCTGACTCTGAAGCCTCTTTTAGTGCTTGGCTGTGAGCAAGAAGAAAGGCTCGAAATGGCATCAAAATAAGAGAATTTGACTCAGTGTACCCCGCTTTCATGTGATGACGCACTGGGTAGTAGGTTGAGAATCTGCTGTCTGAAAAAATCAAAATACCTACAGTACAGGTCAAAAGTTTGGACACACCTTCTCATTCAATGTGTTTCCCGAGCAATTTTCTATTGAAGTCAACTAATTGGGGTTAAGGTTCAGAATGCACAGCAAAAATCACAGTGTATACTGTACTCTCTAGGTGTACATTAAACACTCATTTCGGTGAATTTATTTAAGTCCAAGAGTCTGGTGTTCACTGAACACGTCAAAAGAGTAAAATATATACTCCAAATTAAGAGTTACGTGTGAACACTTTGAGAGTACAAATGCACTCTAGTACTTGTACTTTTGGACACTCATTCAGTGCGTTCCAACCATTGACTATATATAGAATGGACAGCGTGCTTCCGCCTGTCACCGTTCTACGTTTTTGAAGCCAAAAAACCCAGTTTCTCTAGCCGCCAGTCAGTCAATGTTTGTCTCAAAGCTGATACAGCTTGTGTCACCTGTGTGATTGACCCATGTACAGCAGGCTCTCATGTCGACTGCCTGCCCTTCTCACTCATGGTTACAGGGTTTAGTAAGGAATTAAGTTCAGTTCAATTACATCTACTCATTTTTACAAAGCTTTCTACACATTGTCTACAAGTTTAGCGGCGTGTTCCTTTTGAAAGTTTCATGGTTTTGAAACATCACTGGAAAAACGAAAGTAGAGATTTTGCTGTGGAGGAGTGGTGGTATGATGCTTGATTCAACCAATGAGAAGGCGCAGTGACCTGATGACCAATCAAAACCTAAACTCATGTGGCTGGTAAAGTTTCCATCAGCAGTTGGACTCTCAGGGAGTCCTTCATCCTAAAAGGACCATTTCAAAAACTCTACACCAGCTTTGTACTTAAAGACAACACCAGAGAGAGTTTCTGCTGCAGCCTGAGGAGTGAACTTAGAGCCCATTTGACACCAAAGTGTATAAAATTATTATATAGCCAATAGCCAATTATATTAATGTGAGTTTGTACAGAGAACAGCCTTTATTACATCTCTTGGTTTATTGAGCGACCCAACATTTACCCAACATTAACAAAGATCAGAAAATGCTTTTTAGATAATACATCTGGAAAAAAAACATTCTTTCATACCCAGTTACGTATGAGAATATCTGCTTATAAGTGTTATTAATGATAAAAACTTTCCATCTTGACTAGAATTTAACAATAAGTGGTATGATATGGATTGTTGTTGACTTGTTGCAGCTGTTGTCTCTGCATGATGCATTCAATGAACACTCTGATTTTCAGGAGTCCATCTGTGAGTCTTCAGTTACACCCTGCCTATACCTGATGGCCTGAAGAAAAACACATAGAGAACACAATATGAGAGGGAAAGGGATATATCAACATGTTAAAGTTGAGGTGAATGAAAAGTTGTTCAGCAAAGACCACAAATAACATAGTCTTCATCATTCAGGGTCCTACCTGTGCAGACCAGCTCGACAGCAGTGGAGGAGATCCACGGCAGCACGGTGGCACAACCCAGCAGTGCAAACTCCGAACCATCACAGTCTGAGAAAAATCGTGCCATCGTTATGCTCTGGGGAAGTTTAACCCCTTTGGTTGAAACTGCAGACCCACAGCCGAGCTGTCTGCAGACCAAGGAGGCGTGATTGAGGTCCCAGGCTGAGGACTCGGCGCTCAGACGCATCATCTTATCCTCATAGTTCACCAGTAATCTGCCAGCACAGAGCGGCTTGTTGTCTTCTTTCTTTGACTCGTCAACCAACATCACTTCAGTGGACTCTGTCCAGAGAGCAGCAGGGAAAAAAGACCCGGGTGAGCAAAATATGGGTTTATATAAGACTGTATTAAAGATGGATGACATTCTAGCTCCCAAAAGTGAAGCCAAAACATTAGACACTCTACATAATTTGCTCCCACATTCAGGTATTCTGTTTTCTAATTTCCAATCTGTACTCAGGATTTGTGCCGAAAGACACTGAGCCCGGATCAACATATACATCAGTACAAAATACCATATTGTTCTGAATATAAGACGTTTTTTTCCCCAAGAAGTCCCCTTTGGAAAAACGTCTCATTTCCAGGGGTAAGGCTATGAACAGCTTCACTCTCTCTCTCACTAGTCACTCCACAAAACCTCCTTACAGTGACAGGTAAATGACTGGAGAGGGGAGGGGGTTGGGAGCACATAAAACGTTTTTTTTTTGTTTTTTTTTGTTTGTTTCTTGTGTTGATTTCCCACTATTTTGCCAGAATCTGTAGTTGCTTTACAGAACATGCTTATCTTCCTGTCTCTGTGCGCTCACGTGTTTGTATCAGGGGCTGTAAGGGAAAAAATTCAGAAATACTCTGTCTATATGCATCGGGGCAGAACTCTGCAGTACATGACTCAGAGAGCAGAAGAGAATTGTGAATATGTGTTCATGCTTTATGATTTCTTATTTCATATTATCTAACACAAACTTTGTGATTTCAGCTCAGCATTTTATCGTTACATTGCCCGTGTGTTCTTGTACAGCTTCAAGGTTTATATGTATTGTTGACAGATGGCTCTAGCTCCAGCCTCCAGCAGTGTCAGTCATAGTTGATGGCCAGTCATATACAGGTGTTTGGGTAGACCCAATCTCTGTATGGGTGTAGCCAGTGAATGTTTCAAAAGTGCATTATAGCCAGATACCTTATCAGTGCTCCTTCTTTGGGGAGAGACAAGCATTATGATCTTTAACTGTGACCTGTAGCTGAATCAAGTAGTTGTTCCTCTCCATGTGATTCTTGGGAGATGATCGCTTAAGACCAGTCAAAGTACATTCAAACCTAATTTAGACTGCAAAAAATAGGTTTAAACTCAGATTTCTAGCATTGAGACCAGTCAAAGTACGTTCATTACCTACCTTAGACTGTTTAAAATAGGTTTAAACCCAGATTTCTAGCATTGAGACCAGTCAAAGTATATTCATTACCTACTTTAGACTGTTTAAAGTCAGTTCAAACCGAGATTTCTAGCATTAAGACCAGTCAATTACATTCATAACATTTTTTAGACTGTTAAAAGTCAGTTAAAACCCAGATTTCTAGCATCAAGACCAGTCAAAGTACATTCAAAACCTATTTCAGACTGCAAAAAATAGGTTTAAACTCAGACTTCTAGCATTGAGACCAGACAAAGTACGTTCATTACCTACCTTAGACTGTTTAAAATAGGTTTAAACTCAGATTTCTAGCATTGAGACCAGTCAAAGTACATTCAAACCTAATTTAGACTGCAAAAAATAGGTTTAAACTCAGATTTCTAGCATTGAGACCAGTCAAAGTACATTCAAGACCTACTTTAGACTGTTTAAAGTCAGTTTAAACCCAGATTTCTAGCATTAAGACCAGTCAAAGTACATTCATAACCTACTTTAGACCATATAAAGTCAGTTCAAACTGAGATTTCTAGCATTAAGACCAGTCAAAGTACATTCATAACATTTTTTACACTGTTTAAAGTCAGTTTAAACCCAGATTCCTAGCATTAAGACCAGTCAAAGAACATTCATAACCTTAATTAGACTGTTTAAAATAGGTTTAAACTCAGATTTCTTGCATTAAGACCAGTCAGAGTCCATACATAACCTACTTTAGACTGTTAAAAGTCAGTTCAAACTGAGATTTCTAGCATCAAGACCAGTCAAAGTACATTCAAAACCTATTTCAGACTGTTTAAAGTCAGTGTAAACCCAGATTTCTTGCACTGAGAACAGTCAAAGTACATTCATAACCTACTTTAGACTATTTCAAGTCACTTTAAACCAGATTTCTATCATTAAAGAACCCAGTTATTGGAACAACCATATAGAGACAGAAATGACATCCTGCCATGCAAATAAGATAACATAAGGCTATTCAGTTTATTAAATTATAGAAAAATCCAGAGGTATTGACTTGATCTATTAGAGAGGTAATCAACTAAATCATTTTACCCACCCACTGTGACGTTGGGGGCACTAGATACTGCACAAAACAGTCTATTTTATTTCTCACATAAGTTTTCTTCATTGTGGTACGAGCTGCACTATGATATGGAACCTTGCTACAAACAGTAGCCTGCCTTGTCTTTCACTGTATTTATCAACGTTTGATTGGTATTTCGAAATAAAACTTTCTTAGTGGTAACAAAAAAAAAAAAAAAAAAAGTTGTCTCATATTGATGATTGTCTCATATTCGGATTAAGAAGTTACTAGAAATTAGTCACAAATTGTAGTCACTCTGGAACAAGTGGCGCAACACATCATTGATCTTTGTATACGTTCAAGTTTTATGGTTTTCTTCGCAATCTGGATGATTTTTGTTTTCCTCTACCTTTTATACCGATGGAGAAGCTGGGACTTTCAGATGAAAAGTTGTGATTGAAGACGAAGTTGTGATAAACGCAGCTGAAGTTCCCTCTGTGGCTGTCATCTGCAGCATCAAGCCTAAAGTGTGCAGTGTGATTGACGGCCGGTTTGCTGCTGATGGTGGTGGTGGTCTGGTTGGAGCCCGTGAAGACCAGGCTGAAGTGACCTCCAGGATACTGTGGCATCACAGAGCAGGTGAAGGAGAAGCTGTAGCCTCTGTGGACTAGAGCTGTCTGCTGCACCTCCTCACTCATCATAGAGCAGAAAGAAATGTTTGGTTGAATAACGACCTCTGAAACAGAGAGGGAGGAGAAGTAGAGATGTAGCGCTGTGAAGAAAGTTTGACTATAAAGGCATCATCATCATCGTCATCGTCATCTGGGTGCTGCTCATCTCACCTGAACACATAACTTCAATAGTGGATGAAGACAGCCACTTCTTCACCGTGCCACAGTCCAGTAACCCGCCCTCAGAGCCATCACAGTCAGAATAAAAGCGCCATGTGGACAAAAGTTCAGCAGTGTGATTTTTAAGGGTGGAAACAGCCGAGCCACAGTCGAGCTGTCTGCACACCACGTGGGTCTCCTTCAGGCTCCAGGAGTGACGGTGACTCACAGACCTCCACTCGCCACCGTGCTGCAGCTCCAGTCGACCGGCACAGCGGCTGTCCTCGCCCACCAACCTCACGTAATCATTACCTGAACACAAATGATGAGTCACATGTTAGACTGGTAGGTTTGTTACAGTGTGGCTGTATGAGGCTCTCATCGAAGGAGTTTAACTCACAGGACATCTTGAAGTCTTATAGAGTGGTAACAACTACACTCCAACAAAACCAACTATCCCTCCAAGGAACCCTAAGGGCCTGATCTACTAACGGATGTGTGTACAAAAACACGTGCAAACTCAATAGCTTGCACAAAGTTGATCTACTAACAGGGTGCAGGCGTGGTTTGCATCTCTCATGTGAACAAAACAGCACGCCCCGTCCATTTAGCGAATGAATGTGCAGTATGCATGCAGACCACCATTCAGCTGTTGAAAAACTGCTAGATTTACTGTGTTTTAGTGCTCTTAAATGTAGATTATTGGACATGTGGAGAGTCAGAGCTCTTTGTCCTGTATTTTTTTTTTCTGTAAATCAAGAGATCCAGAGGAGGAGGGAGGATGAAAAGCTATCAAATAACGAGTTAATCTCTTTAGAGCTGACAGGATGTGCACATCATGAAATGTCAGCAGCAAAATACAACGGGAACCACGTTTCCTTTCTGAAGACATCAGAATCAAAGTAAGATCATTTTGCTTTTGTTACTTTTCAAGTGTAACCCTTTCGCCGATAAAGATTAAACATCTGTTTTGGGAGGGGCTGTTCATTGTTGTACTCTGAAATTAAGTTAAATTATTTTCTTTTACATTCTTAGCAGAGTGTTTTTGTTTTTTTATGTATATGTGTGACTGTTTACACACACATATGTTTTAAAGAATAAGGAAATGATAAGTTGTATTTTTGTGGTTGGAAGAATCATACTGCACAGATTTTTCAACAAAAAAATATTTTGAAAATGAAAGAAAAAGTGAGAAATAAAAAGGCAAACATAAAAAACACATTTGTCCATGTGCACTATCTTTAATGCTTAAATGTTTCTTCCCCTTCTAACTTAACTATAATGTCATGTGTTATATTTGTGTTAGAATTACAGTGTCACATGATTATTAGTTCTTTGACAGTATTTTTTTAAATGATAATTGTCCTTTTCTTGTTTATGCCGAAGTCAAATCAAAGGCTCTGTGAGGACGATCAGTTTGGAGTTTATTACAGTGACACCTCCGCTAAGAAACGGTACCAGTCATTCAGGGATGAAGACTCCATTTCCCATGAGCACCATCACCCAAAATCAAAAAGATGCAACTCTTGCAGAAGCTTGTATTTTTTTGTTTCTTTTCTTTAACTCTACTCCTCTTTTTTTTAAGATATTTTTTGGGGCTTTTTCTGCCTTTAATCAGATAGGTGAGGAGGACAGTGGATAATGTATGAAAGGGGGTAGAGAGTGGGGAATGACATGCGGGAAACAGGCCACAGGCGAGAATCGAACCCGGGCCACCCGCTCGAGGGCAAGCCTCATGGTGCATATCCACTAGGCCATCTGCGCCCCCTCTACTCCTCTTTAAGACAACTTTTCCCAGGATGCAAAGAGACAAGGTGATGTATTCATTAACAGTTACAAAGAGCTATTGTTTGAAAGGTGACAAGAGTCAAACTCTGTAAACTCAGTTTGTAGTTTAATGTCCAGAAGGTGAGCAGACTATCTGTTTGGCGCTACTCACAGCCTGGTGCTCTGAGACATGTCGATAATGTGTAACATTAGTGAATCCTGGTTATGTCCCACCAGTGCTCATCTACCAACTCACAGAGCAGAGCAAACGTAACCTGGCTCTTAATTTTATTGACTGACTTATCTTTGAATGAACCACTGCAGTATTTTGCTTTAAGTAAAGAACATTTATCTTAATGTTTCATTATTGTGACTTGTGAAGACTATAAAAAACTACGACACTGAAAATGCACAGGATATGAATAAGCTGCACTTAAAAAAGATTCTGTACCTTCCACATTGATCTCAAAATACTTTTCCTTTGAGAAAACCTTTGGACTCATATTTAAATTGTAATCGCAGCTGTAGGTCCCTGAGTCTTTATCCTCCACAGCAGGAAAGTAGAAGATAGCTTTCCCGTCCACAGGTGGCTGCAGCTGCCTGATCGGGTCGTGGTCGTAAGACAAGTGAGATGTGAGGCGGAAGTTGAGAATGCTTAAGGGCGAAGACATGGAGCAGGAGACTGCGAATCGATGGCCTTTGAAAACCCTCTTCGCGTATGTTGTTTTATCTTCTGGCATATAAAAGACCTCAACGACAGGGGCAGGTGGACGTTCTACAAAGAAAAAGATACAACTTCAGTTCTTTACATCTGGACCAGTGATGCTCCAAACTGACTTATGGTTCCATTCCAAAATGGAATAATTTTTTTTTTTTTTTTTTTCCCTCAAAATTCTCCACACAACACCCCATAATGCCAACCTGAGAAAAAAAGCAAATGAATTAAGAACATACAATAAATATCTATGAATTATAAAAAGAAAAGTACAAAATAATATATAAAAAGTACATTAATTTGGACACTCTACAATACAGGCCAAAAACAAATCCAGATCCTCTATCATCAATGATCACCCTCAGGAATTCAACCAGATTTCAATGTGATTGTTCAAACTCAAGATGGATAGATTTTTCTCACTAAAGAGGTAAAATAAAATAAAAAAATTGTATTAATTTTGTATTAATTTGCTTCAGGTTTATACAGTATCTGTGGTAATTAACAAGCTTAACATGAAATGAAACTCTAATGCAATCGTTTGTGTTTTTACTGTTTTCTGACGGTGTCACCTTAGGTTAAAAGAGAAGTACACAGAAAGGTAAATAAAAAGAGCACAAAAGAAGAGGAAAAATAAAGGTGTTCCTTGTTCTGGGCTCGAAAATAAAGATCCCCTGTAAACGGAAAATGTATGGGTGCTAAGAAAGAAAATTGTGTGTGGACTCTAGGAATGAAAATCATGAATGTATGCATGTAAACAGAATTTATATAAGGAGGATGTGTCGAGCAGGAAGGGGTTGGTTGGTTGGTGACCAAGAAGAAAAGTGTGCAGGTGGAGGAGCTGAGAGAGGACATGAGCCTCGGTCTATCTATGATTGGAAAAAAGTGATTAAGAAGTATCTTGAAGTGTTAATAGTCACCATGAAACCATGGAGTTACGCCGGGCTGTGGATGTTTGTTTAATCATTCTTTTTGAACTGTTTTACTTTTAGATTTCCTTGCGGAGTATGAGACTGATGCGTGCATAAATGCACTTGTAGCTGGATATCCTACTGCGCAGACAAACTTTAATTCAAATTAAAAGACTCTTTGAATTCAACTTCTGTTCCGTTGCTGAGGACGGAGCTTTCGGTAGGTAAGGAATTTTGGTTGATTTGGAAATTTTGAATTTGTATTTTTGGGGTGATATTTTGGGGTTTATTCATTGATGTTTTGTGTTCATTCATTGTGTTTTCGGGCCAACGGGGTGATGGGTCATTCAATACCTGTTGCTGCCTTACTCGTTTTCTCTGTGATGTGCGATTCATGCAAATTCAAAGAAGTAATTTGAATTGTTTTGATTGAGTCTCTTACATAACTGTTGATTAGGCAAAAAGATTCCCCCTTGCGTAGTAGCGCAGGAAAGGGATTCTGAGCATTACATGTTTGTCACTTCTACAGGGGTATTTTCCTATTTGACCCACACCACAGTTTCTCATATTTAAATAAATTCCTCATTCTTCTTGTTAACAGTAGCAGGTAATCAAAATATGTAAGTAAAAGCATTTTAAACATTTACGTTCTTGTTGCTGTGGCCCAGGTTTCTCATGTGACCCCTTATAAAAAAATACTGCCCACCCCTGGTCTAGATGGTGTCCAGCTCTAGTAGAGTCCTGGTGGTTCTGAACTTTTTCCATTTACAGATGATGGAGATCACTGAGCTCATAAGGACCTTCAAAGCAGCAGAAATGTTTCTGGAACCTTCCCCAGATTTGTACCTGAAGTCAATCATGTCTCTGAGAACTACAGACATTTCCTTTGACTCCATGTTTGGTTTGTTCTTTGACCTGCTCTGTCATATGTGGGACCTTATACAGACAGGTGTGTGCCTTTAAAAATCCTGTCCAATCAGCTGAGTTTACCACAGGTGGACTCAGTGAGGCTGTAGGAACATCTCAAGGATGATCAGTAGAAACAGGATGAACCTGAGCTCAATTTAAAGCCCTGTGAACACTTGTGTACATAGTTAAAGAAACATAACCTTGATTCTTACCTGAACACGTTATGTTGACATCATAGCATTTACCCGACCCCTCGTCTGTGATGTTGCTGTTGATGACAGAGGAGGAACAATCCATGAGATGCTCCTCAGTTCCGTTACAGTTGAAGTCCAGGCTCCTGCCGCTGACTGCTTTCCCAAGGAAGAAGTTTGAATCCCTCCCAAAGACGTTCTCAGGGAAACCACAGCCCAGATCTCTGCAGGTAACCAGCGCCGTCTCCGTGGTGAAGGAAGAATTACACACAGGGACCCAGGACTGTCCAGACTTCGCTTCTAGTTTCCCGGTGCATCTTCCAGGAGAATCAACGAGTCTCACAGACTCTGAGGAAACATGGTGAGAAGAGGGACGTTCACAGAGCAGCTGTCAATCACTTCATCTCATCAACTAGAAAGGTATCATTCATACAAATCTCTAATCACATTTAACATCAATTCAAAACAAGAATAGAAATATGGGGAAGTGAGGAATCAGACCAAACATGCTTTCAGGTCTGAAAGGAAACTTGTAACAGAGTGAGCAGGAGCTAAAGTTTGTGGAGGCAGGCCGTGGTCTCGTTTATGCCCCTTTTCCCATTCCCGTTTTGAGCTTGTGCCAGTGCTCAGTTTCTATTCCCGTTCTTCCTAAGATTTGTCTTGATTTACCATCGGTAAGCTAGAGCCATATCATTGTGTCACTGTAAAACGTCAGCGTATCACTGCATATGTTGCTGTTTCAGTGCTTCCCCTTGGTTTACAAGCTTTCAGGGCAGCAGTAAGTGGGTGTGGCCACTGGAAGCGAGGGGCAACACTATTTGCGGTATTGCTATCTCCACATAGATAGCCCTGGGAACACTAAAAGATAACACAGATTCACTTTTGTGGAAGTTCTGTGTCTTCTTGTGGCTGTTTTCTTGCCTTTCCGTCTGCAATACGGAGTGTGCTTGTTCGTTCCTGTGTACGCGTGCATCGGGAGGAACTCTACTGTGCGCAATAGAGCAGAAAGAGTTATGAACACAAGGCAAGGGAAATGATCCCATATAGTAAATAAGATAAAAATATCATGCTTTGTAATCTGATAAATCAAATAATAAGGTACACTGTAAAATGTAATAGTAAATCTTACTTAAAACAACTAAGTTACCTTAACTTATTTTTGCTCACTCTGTTGAGTCTACTCACTTAAACGTAGTAAAGACAACTTTCTTACTTGAAAAATTTAGGAAACCGATTGCCTCAAAATTTCCAAGCAAAGTTGACCACAAAGTTGAAGTTGTTAAAGCTGAAAAGAACTAAGTTCTGACAACTCATAATGGCAGTAACCTATCACATAAGTTGATAACCAAACCCTGTAACCGTGAGTGAGGAGGGTACACAGTGGACATGAGAGCCTGCTGTACATGGGTGATTCACACACGAGCTGCCTGTGCTCAGTGGTGTACACAGTCTGTCAGTGGTCCAAGGCATTGACCGACTGACTGGCTGTCAATGCTCTGTGGCACTGACTGGCTGAGTACATGATTGGCAGCTTTAGTGGGCAAATGAAAATGCCTGTTTGAATTAGAGGCTAATACAGAACATTCACAGGAATTTTCATCAATAATTTTACAGAAGAAAATGGAGCTTATTGATGCTGCTGACAGCTGGACTAAGCCATAGACAGCATAAACAGTCAGTCTATACCAGGGCAAAGACAGCCTGTGTCACCTATGTAATATATCCATGTACAGCAGGGTCTTATATCCACTCCCTGCCCTCCTCACTCATGGTCAACCTGAGGAATGATTTTTTCATAAGTTACTCTGATAGAATTTATTTAAGTTCATTTGAGTACTGAAAACTCACAAAAGATAAGTTCATAAAATCTACTTTATCTGAGTTAACATGAATTACTTTTTTAAGGCAACGACTTTGCGTAATTTTTTTAAAGTAAAGTCAACTTATGATAGTTTACAGTGTATAGACCTGATCTATGAGAGAGGTAATGTATTTGCCACATTTCAGGTTTTGAATGCAGAAAAACCAACAAAACAACTGATCTCCTGCTTGGTAGCTTTTCTTTTTAAAAATGTCTATTTGATGTGGTTGGTGCTTGGCCCTGACCCAACAATGAGTTGGTGGCTGCTAAGCACCAGTTTTTAGCACCTAGAGTCGGTGCTTTGACAGTGGAAACACAAAGAACCAATTCTTAGTCAAGCACTGGCCTTAAACTAATACTAGCACCAGCTCTGTCAAAAATGGTATCATCAGGTATTATCAGCATCAGAGAGTTATACACATGCTGAAGTAGGTTGGTATGGTCATGTGTAGCACTGCAGTTAGCCTGTTAGCATGGAGGATATTCAGCCTGCTCTGGTTTGATCTGTTGGAAGTGGAGAAGTGGTGGCAAAGCTGTCACTGGTCAAAACCGTCTCAGGAAGCCAAACAGAAAGTGCTGAATTAGACACAATTTTTCTGCTATTGTTCTGTCGTTGTTAATTAAAACCAAGGTTTTCATTATGTAGCCCCAAGGAAGAACAGCCAGGCAGACACAGAGCTACATTTTATAGTTACCTGCACAAGTCAGAGATATAAGTGAAGCTGAACTTGTTCCTTTCCAGGTCATACAAAAAGGCCTCTTCCGACGGCAGGCAGATGAAGTCTGCCACACAGTTTGTTTTCGTCCATCCAGATTAATACCCCTCAGTGAGATGACACCTCCGCATCCCAGCCTCGCACACATCGCAGGGTACATTTCTGGTTTCCAGTAATCCCACACATCAGACAAAGGCCTCCACTCTGACTCCTGCCTGCCCTCCAGGGTGCCAGTGCATGGGTTCTTTCCTCCCGTAAGCCTAATGTCAGCCATAGCTGCAGAGACAAGAGCAGCCACACGACGTTTCACAGTTTCTACAAGTGTAATTACTGCCAGAGTTTACATGGTGCTTTTCCAGATTTTAAACATAGATATAAAGTAATGATGCAGGATGTTTGGACTCATCATGTGGTATTTAAAACCTCTACACGTTCGTCTGTAAATCTGTCAAAATGCTCCATTCAATAAATCATTGTATAAATAAAGTTGTAAGAGAGCCTCACAAGATCTCCCAAAATGGAGGGAAAGGGCCTCAAACACCACTGAAACATAATTTAACTGATGATTCACAGTAAAATACTGAAATCAAAATCCTCTGTTATGTCACAACGTGTTACTGTAAATTTTGAATCCGTCGAATAGACTTCTGGGAACTTGTTTATGGAAGGTTCAATCCAACATAGTGGACGTTCTTTTGACTTCTATTTAAAAAAAAAAAATGTTACAATCATAACAATCTACCCTGATAATAACAAAGGCATACATTTTAGAGGGAAATACTGATATACTTTGTAACCATGAGTGAGGAGGGGACACAGTGGACATGAGAGCCCTCTGCATGAATCACACTGGAGTCACAAGGCATTGACCTGCTGTCAATGCCTCATGGTGTGGACTGGCTATAAACAATAAAGTCGGCTCTGCAGTGAAGAGAGGACAGCCTGGGCAGGACAGCTTTTATCACCCGTGTGACACATCCATGTACAGTGGGCACTCATGTCCACTGCATGCCCTCCTCACACATGGTAACATGACAGCTGTAAGACTACAGTATAAAGCTGTTATTTCATGAAGAATTCCTGTAAACTTTTGACTGTGAAGTCACAAGAAGTCACTGTGAGAATATTTAGCAGTGAATAACTGAAGATTATTGTGAAAGTCATGCAAAATTGAGACGGTAATTTACTGTGACTTAGTCAAAGTTTAACAGAGCAGGAAGGTTGGGGTAATTCACAAATGAATAGAACAGAATATAGATCCAAATCTACAATCTGAGTGATTTCTGTGCTCTTTCCCTTCCATCAGTGATAAGCAAAGACCACTTAAAGGGCCTATGTTGAGGCTGTAACAAGGTTTATGTTGTAACAAATGCGTTCTTACCTTCACATGAAAACATAGCAACAACTTTGCAGACATCAGTGACTGATCTGGCACAGTCCTCCAGACGAGTTTCGTTGCCTTTACACTGAAGCTTCACAGACGTGGTTGGGACCTTGTCAGTAAACGCCCTATTGCTTGTTGGTGGCCCACATCCCAGCTCCCTGCAGAACACCTGCTCGTCCACAGAGTCAAAGTCCTCCCCACACACGGGGATCCAACTTTGGTCTGACTTCACTATCACTTCACCTGAGCACAGATCAGAGATTCTTCCACGCTTACAAGTTTCTAAAAGCAAAGAAAGAGAAGTTTAAGACTTTGGTCAATTAATCAAATTTGGATGTCCTATGTGAGTTGTGTCCAAAGTTGTGGTTATCAAAGTGGGATTCTTTTCCTTCAACCACCCATTTTACATAGTTTTGGGTTTGAATGAGGAAAACCTGCACAATTCTGACAATCAAGTTGTGTTTTCTACTGCCCAAGATGTTCTCAAATTTCATAAAACAATTCAAGAACCTCAAACCTCGAGTAGAACCTCTAGTGTTTATAATAATAGTTATACACGTTTAGAAGAATATGATGAGGGGCCGTACAAAACTTAATTCATTCTCATCCTCTCACACACATACATTCTCCTTTTACATACATACATTCTCCTTTCACACACATACATTCTCCTCTCACATGCATATATACTCACACTTGCATGTACACACATTCTCCTTTCACATTCATACATTCTCCTAAATCAATAGACATCTATGTGTACGTACAAAGAAAATATATGCATGTAAGTGAAGAATGTATGTATGTAAGAGGAGAATGTATGTGTGTTTGAGGAGAATATATGTGTGTGAAAGGAGAATGTATGTGTGTGAAAGGAGAATATATGTGTGTGGAAGGAGAATGTATGTGTGTGTGAGGAGAATGTATATGTGTGAGAGGATGAGAATGAATTAAGTCGTGTACGGCCCCTCATAAATATCTGTATAATGCATTATCTATGTGGGCATTGTCAGTGAGTTGCTGACAGTTATAGCATATTATAATACCTGACCATATAAGTGATGGGTAAATGCTTTATAGTGTGTTATGATTATTCTTATAAAGCATTATAGTAACTTATGAATGTTTATAACTGTAGTTATGCATTGCTATAATGTTATTATAAGACATTATAAATGTATTTATAATGCAGTATAAACATAGGTGTCAAGTAAAGTGTTATCTAAATATCTTCACTCAACCCCTAACCATGAGTGATAGAGAGGTTTTTGTGTTATCATTCATGTTTTCTGAGATAAGGTAAAAAAAATCAGAAATTCTGCTGGGGGGGGGGTGTAAACTTTTGGGCACAACTGTAACATTAGGGTGGAATAAAGCTTTAATAAGGTTTTAAAAATCTTGCTGCCATAAGTGTTACCTGAGCAGACCACCTGCAGACTGGTGGTAGAAGCATCTTTCTTTTGCACCTGTCCTCGTCTGGAGGGATCTTTGCAGTCCCTCAGAGTGGACTCTTTACCCAGGCAGCCGAAGGACACCGCCCACGCTGCTCGCTCTGTATCGTTGTAGTTCACTGTTATGGAAACCACAGAGCCACAGCCCACCTGCCTGCATGCCACTTCTCCGTACCAGATATTGGAATTTTCCTCAACAGTTCCGCGAGTCAGAGCCCTCCACTCTCCGTGATGCTTCATCTCCAGTCTCCCAGAGCAGGGACCGTCTCCATCCACCAGCCGGGCATCACTGTGCTCTGAATGGAAGAAGAAAAGAAAGTTTATGGACTCAACTTCAAAGCTTCAGACACTAAAGTGAGGCAGAAGAGAAAGGAAATACATAAATAGGGACATGAGGAAACAAAATAACTGCTCCAAACAGATAATTAACCCTTTATATACCTCCTGGACTAAATGGTTTAGCACATTTTGAGTGTCTATATTTCAATATGGGGAATGTATAATTCAACTCAAACTAATTCAACCATCTTTACCCTTTGGTAGAAGTGTGTCATGGATCTTATTTATTTCATTTATTCATTTATTTTTGCACAACCACAGTCAGGTTGTTAAGATGACATATTGAAACCATAAAAATGTGTCTCTTTTAAAAAAAAGAAAAAAAAAAAAAAAACAAGACAGAGAAAATTACTGGTTTTCAATGGACGCTTGTTTCTGCTAGTTGGACAGCAAGATTTAAAAAAAAAAAACTTGCTTTGCTGAGATTTTTTTTCTTTTTTGCCCATGTTAAGTCAAAATGTTGAGATAATTCTGACTTTTCATCTAAAAATTTTGACTTTTTCACTTAGAATATAGCGTTTGTTTTCTCAGTATTCACTTAATTAACTCAAAATTGTGACTTTTTATCTCAAAATATTGACTTCTTAATTAAAACATATACTGTCATCTCAGTATTAAGACTATTAACTATAAATTTTGACTTTTTATCTCAAAATATAGAATTTTTAACCTGAAATATATATTTTTTCTCAATATTAAGACTTTATTAACTCAAAATTTTGACTTGATGTGGGCAAACAAAAACAAAAACCTCAGTCAAGCATGTTTTTCATTATTTTGTTTCAACTGGAAGATAAGGGCTTTCATAATGGTGGCACTTTAGTCAGGATGAAAAAAAAATTGCAAATGTCATTTTCCTTGTTACATGCAATATTTGCCTTGGCTGAAATAACTTTGCTCAATATTTTGAGGTACATTTACAGAAATCAAAATTACTAGATATTTATGAGAAATTAATTATTTCTAAATTAGAATTTTATGTTCCTTTTTCTGACCATTTATGGTATTTAAATGACATTTAAAATGACAACCTCTAAGTGACACTTCAGCCATTGGGTAGAGGTCAATATTTTAGAAAATAAAATGTTTGCTGGGAAAAAAAAAAAAAAAAAAGATTGTGGTTATTTACCACCCATTTGAAAAAGAAATGCTAAAATGTGCTTTTTCCCTTTTTTTTTTTTCTTAGTGGGGTTTTTAAAGGTCTAAACCAACAGACAGCATTCAGTGGACCAATTTTACCCTAAAAAAAGTGAAAATGGGATGATTTTACTTTTTTCCTTAGGTGGTGTTTAATCCTTTTTATGTGGCTGTACGTATGACCCAAAACAAAACCCAGATTTTGTGGCTGATTTGCAGATTTTTGTGTCACAGATCAAAGTGAAGTTCTAAGTTTTAATCATTTGCTTCCAGCTGAATAATATTCACTCAAGTCTTTTTTTTTTGTGTTTACATGTAGGTTAATTCATGTGGTTGATGTGGTCCATGTCAAAAACACAGTGGATATGAGAACCTGCTGTACACAGATAACTGTCTAATGGCACAGTGTGTTTGAACTCTTCAGACAGACAGACAGACAGACAGTCTTTCCCAGCATGAACTGACCGGCCAAACTCCAGGGTTTACAAAACTAAAGAGTTCAGTTAGGTGAAATTGAACGCTACCTAAAGAAGTTCAGTTAAACAACAAACATAATCTAAATAAACAGGAATGAAAGGCTAAAAATAGAATTAAGTTTGAATATATTAATCATTTCAAACAATTATTCAAAGAAGTTATTCAACTTTCTCTAGTCTAACATAACAACAACAGAGGATTAACCAATAGCCTTTAAGCATCACTTGATTCTGCTCCTGTGATTCTATACCTTTCGAGAAAAGCTTTTCTTGTGTTATTTTTTTGACATTTTTACTGATTTTTATGTTTTTCTTAACTGTTCCAAAGTTTTACCCAACAAATCAAAATGCAAATATTTTTACCCTTAAAAATTTACAAGACTAAAGTCAAAAATTTACAAGAGTAACTTACATAAACAATCTCATAGATTTACGAGAATTAACTCATTATTTATGTGTAATTTACACTACGCATGCATTAACTGCACAGGCTGCCATTTTGAACACTCAAAATAATTAATTAAAAATAATTACTGCAGACTTAAAATAAATAAGTCAGCACTATAATTATATACTCAAAATGATTAAGTTAGTGTTAGTACTGTGCACCTAATATAAACAGCTTGTTTATACATAAGGAATTCAAGTCAAGTTTACTTGATATTTCTGTGGCAAAGAGTTTCCATATTTTTTTTAAGTAAACTGAACTTGTTCTTTCTTACAGTGTGCTACTGCTGCTACCGTTTGTTTTCTAACTTTTTTGTACTTTTTGAATTATTTTTTACCTTTTACACTGTAAAAACTGAAATCTAAGCAAGTCATTCTGTCTTATTTGTAGGAAAAATTGTCTTATTTTTCTCGATTTGAGCCACATTCACCAAATCAGGTCATAAAAATGTCTTATTTCAAGTTTTTAAAAGACAAAAATGAGGTCTGAATTGCTTGTAACAAGTAAATAAAAAAAATCAGCCTTGTCTTGATACAAGAAACTTTTTTCTTATCCCATTGGCAGATTTTTTTTTTTGACTTGTTACAAGCAATTTAAACCTCATTTTAGTCTTTAAAAAACTTAAAATAAAAATAGTGTATGACCTGATCTGGTGATTGTGGCTCAAATCAAGAAAAACAAGATAAATGTTACTAAAAATAAGACGTAATGACTTGCTTAGATTTCAGTTTTTGCAGTGTAGTTCTATTCCAAACCTGCTTTAACTATAGCACTAAATATATATGTGACTTGCTGAAATGATGACATCATCACATGAGGATCACCTAAATAGTTCAAGTCACGTTGGAGGAACAGGCACTCAAGCACCAAGGTCTGTGCCGCGAGATGCCTGTTCAATCAGAGGGAGGGGGTTTGTGGAGCTGGGAGCCTTAAAGAGACAGTAACTAAAAGGAAGTGATTCAGACAGAGGCTTAAGGAATCATGGGTCTTCACCAACACCAGGGTGAGAGTCATGTAGAGATTTATTTGAGCTGTGGATCATGAAAAAATACTACACAGGCACCAGAGAGACAGAATAAAGACGAAAAATGCAACTCAGTAAGAAGAACTGTGTGTATAAAGTACCCTTTACGTCCAGATTCACAAGCATAGGCATCAAAATTATTGGTTCTGGATCATTATTATTATTGGTTCTGGAGCATTCTGAAGGAATATCAGCCTTTATGGAAAAATCTGGGTCCCATGAAAAGCTGTTTTGATCCCCCATGTCATGATTTGAGAAGATGCTAAAATAACTCACATAATATATGATATTTAAGCCGCTGTTGTTAGAACCACTGTCTGTGATGGTGAATTTAACGCCACCTGCTCCCTCATTCGTCCTCAGAGTCATCAAAAGAAAAATCCAGCCGTGTCTGCAGCAGTGTCTCTGGTGCTTACCCCGACTCTGTTTTGAAACTCGTAAGTAGAGCGGATGCCCTTCAGCTCTACATACCACTCTGAAGCAAACAAACTTTGTTTTCCCTCCTACATGACGATTAAAGAGTCAGCCATGTACAAACTCAGAGTCAGATTAGCCTGCGGACGGTGTGATATATTTAAAATGAAGTGCAAACTGTGTTACAAGTTAAATGTACTCACTAACAGACGGGTTTGGCTGCGTGTCCCCTGGTTGTTGACCGAAGATCTCCGTTATCACAACGGAACAACAGACCACAGCTAAAGCCCAGTTCAGGAGGAAACGGTGCAGGACTGCGAGCATTTTGACCTCTGCTCTGATCTCCTCTCAGCACAAAACTCTAGAAGTTTCCGCTGTGGTGGCTGGTTCTGTGGAGACACTGAGGCTGTGAGCTCAACTCTTTTTGTTCTAGTTTGTGTTGTGCATAGTTGTTCCTGCAGCTTTTAGGTTCTTCCTGCTGGAACATGTCCTTAAGTTATATAAGGAGTGCTACCTAAGGACAGTCACGGGGATTTCCTGTTTTGGTGAAGTCTAAAAACACCACCCACATCTTACACTGGTGATGTTGTTGAAGGTGGTAATATTGTCCTGAAGGAGCCCTCACCTGTGGAGATCAGGCTGTTTCCAAGCCCCCCTTTTTCCACCAGAAGAGCCCTGGTGCTGGTTTTGAGCAGGTGTTAGAAGTTAACATTTGGTTCAACTTGTGAATCTGATCTCCAACTTTGTTTTCTTGCTTTTTATTTTTATTTTTCTTTCAAGCAATGCAAAACTTAAAGAGCTTGTGTCTGTTTTTTGGTGAAAAATATCTGATTGGACTTTGTCAAGTCCAAGGGGCAACATCAGGTCTGGAAAATGAAGCCTGTGTGAAAAAGTTTAAAGTTGCCGTTCATCAAATATGTGTTTGAGGCTTACTGCACAAAAAAAAAAAGAACAATACCCATTTCAAACTGAGCAAATATTTGCACAAAAACAATAAAGTGTCTCAGTTTGAACATTAAGTAACTTGTCTTTGTGGTGTATTCAGTTGAATATAGGTTGAATTACGTCTTATTTTTAGTAACATTTATCTTATTTTTCTTGATTTGAGCCACGATCACCAGACCAGGTCATACACTTTTTTTTATTTTAAGTTTTTTAAAGACAAAAATGAGGTTTAAATTGCTTGTAACGAGTCAAAAAAATCTGCCAATGGGATAAGAAAAAAGTTTCTTGTATCAAGACAAGGCAGATTTTTTTTTTACCTGTTACAAGCAATTCAGACCTCATTTTTGTCTTTTAAAAACTTGAAATAAGACATTTTTATGACCTGATCTGGTGAATGTGGCTCAAATCAAGAAAAATAAGACAATTTTTACTACAGAGGATTTACAAATCATTGTATTCTGTTTGTATTTGCATTTTATACAACATCCCAACTTGATTAGAATTGGGGTTTTTGAAGATATTACACGCCAAAAATCATGATTTGCTTATAACTAAGGGAAAAAGTAAGCCAAAGGGGTAAAACTTGCTTTCAAAGTTTCTTATTTATTTTTATTTTTCATATTTTTCTTAGTTCAGGAAGCTTGAAATGTTTTTGTCTTTGTCTTTGTTTTGGCTTGTTTTCTAACTCTTTACTCAAAACAAGTTAATCGGTGAGGAATTTTGTCTTGCTGTCCTTGGAATAGAATATTTACCTAGGTTTTTTTAATGAACGCTGCTCGTATTACATTTGTGACAGGGACTGTGAGGTCTTTCTAAGTGATCGTGGAAAAGTCTCACATATAGATCTATGTTTGATCATAATCTACGACTCAAAAACAAGATTATCAGTAAAATGGGTTATTTCTAAGTGCTATTTCTTTAGCGTCTCAATCGGGTTTTACTGGACTGGACTGATTTACAGCATCTCCATGACAACACCATGCTGGAAACAGGAGCTAGAGTCTGACAGAAAAACAGAGGAGAAGAAAGTTAAAAAGGAGTGTGATGGAGCACAGGCTAAAGGCTAAAACACAAGTTACGGGCTCAAGGCTAAAACAGAAGCTCGAGGCTAAAACACAGACTAAATGCTAAAACACAGGCTAAAGGCCAAAACACAAGTTAAACTGTTTGTGTTACTGTTCATTCCTGTCCACATGCAGCAGTTATTCTGCAGTCTTCTGTTCAAACCTGAAAGTAAATCTATAAAATGAAGAGCCAGGTTATGTTTGCTCTGCTTGGTGAGGTTGGAGTTGGTAGATGAGCACTGGTAGGACATAAGCAGGATTCACAAACGTTACACATTACACATTACTGACATGTCTCAGAGCACTGAGCTGTGAGTAGCATGTTAAAACTTCCCGGTACAAACTGGGTTCATAAGTTTTGCTTGTTGTCACATTTCAAATTGTAGGGCTTTGTAACTTCATATAATACACTCCCCCTTTGTGTTGTATCTGGTAAAAACTTGTCTTGAACAAGTCGCTGGCACTAATGCTAGCTTTTGAAGAAAGTCCTCGCAGCTACTTTAACTTTTTTTACAGCAAGATCAGGTCATGTGTTGACTTGTTGCGGTGGGGTGTGAAGTTCTTGTCAACAGTAAGTGTAACACTCACAGAGGTGATTCTGGTCAGCTCTGCCATGTCATTTAGATCAGTGGTTTCCAACCTTTTTGAGTCATGACCTGTTTTGACGTCACACATTCCTGGGGACCCCAGAGATGTTTCATGCTCAAATTAGTTTTTTTTTGTGGTTTTTTTTCTGTATTTTTTATGCTTTCGTTGTTGTAAATACGGAGAAGACATAATTTATTTTTCCTGATCAGGATACAAACTTTATTCGAAGTAAACTTTTGAACTAAAAAAAAACCTTTACTAATCCCCAAGAGACAATTAAAGGCACATAGAGCAGTAAACAGTGTAAAAAAAACTGTAGAGAAATATAAAAAACAGACAGCACAAAGTTCAGTATTGGACTGTAAATTTACTCTACTGCTCAAAATGCTGTATTATTTGATCCAGGAAAATACGCATGGGAAAACAAAGTGCCTGTATACCAAAAATACTGAAATACTTAATAATAAAATATTAAAACACATGAAGATAAAACACTGTAAATCGTGAAATACTTCCTAAAAAAAATGCTGAAAATACTAAAATACTTAACAATAACAGACTGCAAACTAAACACTAAAACATATAGTTGCTCAGTGTGTGGTTTTAATTTTAAAAAGAATAACAATTTACTAAAGAAAATATTGTCATCACTAATTTTTTTATCCATTACTAGACATTTGAGGGGACCCCATTTGGAATCCAGGTGACCCCACTCGGGGTCCTGACCCCAAGGTTGAGAAACACTGATTGGAAATACACTCAGTTCAAAGTTTCGGGTACATATCCTTTGTTTGTTTTTGCTCTGTTAGGCTGTTAGGGATGGACCTGCACTTTTACATAAGGATATAAATACGTCCTCCTCTGCTCTTGCTGCCATTATCTCCATCAGGTCGACTGTAAACTGAGCACACACACTCAGGGGTAGAGAACAGACTATGTTTTCTCCTCTTTCTTACTTCTCTGTGAGTGACTTGACTGAGAAGTGCAAAGCTCAGCAGCGGGTTAGAAAGGAGTGTGAAGAAGCAGAGAGGATGGCAGGCAACAAAGGCGGAGAGGCAGAGATGAAATGACGAGCCCCGAGGATGTGCCTCGGCTCGCTCCACCATGGAGAATAGCGAGGATTGGATTTGAGTTGTAGTCGAGGCTTAGAGGCTCGGCTGGGGGCTGAGAGCAGCTTCTCTGCTGCTTCAAGCCTCACAGGGTAATTTCATGAGACTTGGTATGAATTAGAAATAATTTTGCTATAAAAGCCCTTTGAAGTTGGCTGAGGTGTTATTCCATGGGCTCCACTTCACCTTTAGCGTGTGTCCAGTTGCTCTAACAGCATAACCTGTGTGCATTTAATGTAAGCAGCTATTCAAAGACACCTCGGTAAGAGGTGAACATGTTAATGCTATCACTGTAACTTAAGAGAGCAGCAAATCAATAGTTCAGGTGAGTATGAGCCGGGCAGCCTGTCAGCCTGTTACTGCAGAAAAACTCCTCAAAGTG
>RPOG01004060.1:29166-50887 GCA_008086565.1 Thalassoma bifasciatum | reverse complement strand
CTGCCTGCTTTGGTTTTGAGGCGCTAACACACGTGTGTGAATGACAACAATTAGGCCTGGAGGCATCAAAATGACGAGAAAGTCATCAAACTAATCCGAGGTGGAGAGGAGAGGAAGGCACCTGTGGATTAAAACACTTGATTTGGAGGTTGGATTTGGTGGAATGTAACTGTAATGCTAAAGGGAGGGGCTGTTTTTTTATGTCTTTATCATAAAAACATCAACATAAGTTCGAATGTTGAGGAAATACACCATTAGTTTTTGGTTCATTAATATGCGTAATTTGCGCAAGAATCGTGCGTAACGATCTCAAACAGGTGCAGCTTCACTTAAAAAGACACAAAACAAGCTTATTAAAGTTGGTATGGGATCTTAACTTTCACTCCCTTTGGCCTACACCCCCCCTCTCCCCATCTCCATCTCCATCTTACCTTTCTCTATGTCCGCAATGGCACACTTTAGGTGATCCTCCGATACTATCTCCCCGATAACCACCAGCAGGTAGAATTTGCTGTCGTTAAAGTGCTGCGAGGGGCTGGAGGAGGTCGGAGATGCTCCTGTGTTGCTTTGACCGCCTAAAGTCTCCATTTCTGCGGTTTCTACCAGAGTAGCCATCCTCTGCTCTCTTCCCTATCTCTCTCTTTTATCTCCTGTACGCGCGCAAGCACCGAACAGCAGCAGCAGCAGCAGCCTCCTCCCTCTGTTCGCTACTGCAGTCACAGCACCGAAGTGGTCTCCAGACATACAAGTGGAGCGTGGAAAAGGAGTGGCCCTAGCTTTTTATACCAGCAGACATTGTGTCATGTTCGGTAACCGGGGAGAGAAGAGGGCGCCGGGTGCGTTTTTCGCACACTCACTCCACAGCTGATGTCATCCGCAACGAATCAAACGCCTCCGGAAGTCAGAAAGATTTGATGCTTTGTGCTCAACACATTCTCTAGTGCTGGAATCTGTGTGACCTGTTACTCATTAGACATGCTGAAGTTATTGACTCCTTTTATTTCCCTCAGATTCAAAAGAATAGATTTATATTTCAGTTTGCAGAAGAAACAGCTTCAGGAATTTTGCATAGAAGATTCTTGACTTTACTTTGTGCTCCAAAATGTAAATAAAACATAATATTCGAGGCCCTATACTGCAAAAACTGAAATCTAAGCAAGTCATTATGTCTTATTTTTAGTAAAATTTGTCTTACTATTATTGATTTGAGCCACATTTACTAGACCAGGTCATAAAAATGTCTCATTTCAAGTTTTTTAAAGACAAAAATGAGGCATCAATTGCTTGTAACAAGTAAAAAAAAAAAATCAGCCAATGGGATAAGATAAAAGATTCTTGTTTTAAAACATCTTTCTAATTTCAAGAAACTTCCCGGGCGAATTCGTCTTATCCCATTGGCAGATTTTTTTGACTTGTTACAAGCAATTTACACCTCATTTTTGTCTTAAAAAACTTGTAATAAGACATTTTATGACCTGGTCTGGTGAATGTGGCTCAAATTAAGAACAATAAGACAATTTTTACTACAAATAAGACATAATGACTTACTTAGATTTCCGTTTTTGCAGTGTAAATCTAGAGGTGGAAGTAATTAATCACAAATACTCAGATTACTGTAATTAAGTAGTTTTTTGGGGTACTTGTACTTTTATGAATAGATTTTCAAGTCTGCGCTTTTACTTGCACTTAAGTAATCATTATGCCATATAATCTACTTAGTTACTTTTAAAATCATAGTTGAGTACTGAGTACAATTTTCATTAATATCTCGACCTTTTATCTGCATTTTTGTAGCCAGTAAAGTGATTTTACAGCAGACAAGCCAATGAAAACCAGGAGATATGGATGAAAAACAAACAAAAAAAATGTTAATGGATGTTAATGATTGATCGCTAATTGAAAAATGTATTCATGGATATTCTATCAATAGTCGTGGCAGCAACTGCATCTCATCTAATTTTGTTTTTTGTCTGCCTGAGACCTTTGCTGATAAGGAAATAAAACTTAAAATGAGAAAAAGAAAGACAAAAGAACAACCAATCAAAATGAGCGAAAAACACTTGTTTTCTATCTTGTCAGTTATTAATGATTATTGATTGTTAGTGTTTTAACTATTGGTAAAGCAAAACACATTTAGAGCCCTATCTGGAGAGGTGACAGTGACATCACCAGTTAAAAGTAACTAATAATCTGATGAATACTGTGTACTTTTACTTGAGTATTTTTCTAACACCAGTACTTTTACTTGTGATTGAGTAATATTTTAGCAATGTACCATTACTTGTACTTGAGTACAGATTTTCAGTACTCTTTCCACCACTGCCTAAATCTTGTAACAAAGCAAAATTGTTGATCTATGCTAATGGTTGAAAACAAGGCTTGTCTGCAAAATGTGTACTTACTTAAAGAGGCAACAAATCCATCAGTTACAAAGATACAGGATGGTTTAATCATCATTAAGAGCCTTTAAAAAGAGCCAGACTGTTTTTATTTGGGACTCTTGAGGGCATGTACAAACAGAAAGTTATTTTTGTAATGGCATGAATACTTTTTTCTATTGTTTTTGGATAGTGGTGTTCCTTAATACCTTTGAAAATAAATCTATAATCACACAGATTTCATATAATCACATACTTTTGTTTTGTGAGTCATTGACGGCTTCAGCAAATGTTTCATTTCTGTCTCTCTTACTTTCCAGCCGGACTCAAAAAAAAAAAAAATATATATATTATGTAAACTGGTTGCATTTAAATGTATAAGGTTGGTTGAAAGCAATAATTTTAGGGTCACTAATTTGGGGGGGTTGAACTTGATATTTTACGGCATTCTCTCTTCATCTTATTTCGAAAACTTCTATTTTCGGGTCAAAAGCTGTGCAAGGTAGCTCAAAATGTAAACAAGAGGCAGAGGAAACACCAGTCCCACTGGTGAGTTGGCTGGGATGCAGATTATGATTTAGACTTTTGCTACAAATGCAGATCAGTAAGTCGAGTTTTGAACAGATAAAGATGTTTGTAGGAATGAACTTGTTTCCTCTTCTGTTCTGTAAATAAATCAGGAGATCTGCACAGGCCTGTTGTTGATGTGGGAAATAACAGCCCATTTTAAAATGTTACAATTACCAATCAAAAGTCCATATTGGAATTGGAATACTGCCACAGTGTTGCGTTTTGGGAAATGTAGGCCCGTGTTTTCAGCTTTGTTTCTGAAAATTTATGCAATAGTTGCTCCTCTTTTGGTGCTCCATTTGTCTTTTTTTATGTGTTTGGTATTAAAAAAGGGATTAAGCCCTGCTGTCTGAGGGCATACTGTTTTCCACAGATGATGAGTCCATAAATAGGATTCAAGAGCTTTATTGTCTGTGTACAGCCACAATCTGTGATGTGATGATTGATTTTTTTTTTTAAATAACATAGTGGCCACGAAACACATTGTTCATATGTTAAGAGGTTTAATCTTTCTGGTCTGATGCTACAGTATGATGCTATAAGTTATTCTCAAAACAACATTAAGATTTTCCTTCAGTCTAATGCAGTTTGGATTATGAGACATTACTGTATTACAGGTTTAACAGCATAATCAAAACAAAACATAACAAGAGAGGAAGTTCAAATGTTACATCTATGTTGTTAATCATGCAAATGAACCGAAGCGTTGATTTAAGTTGAAATGTTTGTAAATATTTCCTCTGTGTAGTTTGTGTAACAGATGCAGAGATGACAGGAAATGGTCAGCACCAACCTCTCAATCCTCCTGACCTAAAAATAGAGCTTAACCTAATTACGCTTATTTTTAGTTTGAGAATATCAGACTGTCAAAGCATCCAGTGACACTTTCTGTTCCCGAACAAAATGTTTAGATAAACAGGTCTTGATTGTGGTATCTGGGTTTATAACTCCAGTTCTAATGAGGTTCGGATGTTGTGTAAAATGTAGCTGAAAACAGAATACAATGATTTGCAAATTATTTCAGCCCATATTCAATTGATTACATCACAAAGACAAGATATTCAATCTTCAGACTGAAAAACTTTTTTATCTTTGTGCAAATATTTGCTCATTTTGGAAGTGATGCCTGCAACAAGTTTCAAAAAGTCAGATTAATACAAAGCAAGATTCGTATTTAAAGGTCTGACTCAATGAAGGTGTAAGATTTAGGGTTTTAAGAGAAGTACAAGTATTAGCAATTTTTCTCAAAATTTTGCCTGTGATCTAATAAATTTTTCTTTTTTACCTCATATTTTTTATTTTTTAAATAAAAAATTTCAGCTTTTTTATCTCAAACATTGCCTTTAATTCAAAATGTTGACTTTTTATCTCAAGAATTTGTCCTTTAGTTCTTAGACTTTTGTCTTTATCTTAAAATTTTGACCTTTAATGTGAACGTTTGGACTTTTTTTCTCATAATGTTATCATGATTTCTTAAAATTTGGAGGTTTTATCTCAAAATATTGACTTTTTATCTCAGAAATTCGTCTTTTTTTCTCAAAAGTTCCACTTTTTATCTTAAAATTTTGACCTTTAAAAATTCTAAAAGTTACGTATCTTACCTTCAGTTTTCATCCTTGCATTAGAGTAACAGCTTTTGATGTTTTGATGTAATTTTCTGTCTAGTTTGTATATGTTACTGTACATTGTGAAAACTTCACTGAGGCTTGATTTGAAGAAAATTGGGAATTGAATTGAAATGCCAATGTCTGCCAGAAAAATCACAATTGGATCTTTTTCTGAAACTGTTCCCTGTTAAACACATTGAGCTGTTTTCTTAAAACACATTGGATCCATAATGAAAATTCAATTCACTTCTATTTTGTGTCATCACTACAGCACATGAAGTATGTTCCAGTTCCAGGAACAATGCACTGTCAGAACGAGGTACCAGCAGTAAAATAATCGCTTTCATCAGATTCTCTTGGGGAAGAAAAACCTCTTTGATTGTGGAAAACTTGCATCTACCAAAAAGAGTCTTCATAGAGAAGAAAGAGAGTTCAGATCAGAGGAGGTTAAAGATGAGCTTCAAATGAAAAGAGATGCAGATCAGAGGATCCCACTCTGTCATATTTCATCAGAGAGAAAACAGTGTTTGTGAGTGTGTCTAATGCATGTGTAGATGTTAAATGTGGTTGGCAGCGCATAATAAGCTATGATCTAAAGATAAAAGATGCTCAGTTTTCTCCAGAGACTAATCTGAAGCTGAAACTTTGCCCTCTGTGGAGGGAAAAAACGACTGTTGCAGAAGGAAGGAAGGAAGGAAAAGTCACATTTTTCAAGCAGGGATTCTTTCAGGGAAACCTCATTGATGCTTTCAGTGACAGGCTCCTTTTGCAGGTGTGTTATTGACTCTAAAAGGAGGAGGAGGAGTACACTCAGCAGCTCCTGGATGTGAATATTTCAGGCGCTCTGAGGCCTGGTTGGCTCAGCTCGGTCTGATTCACCTGCGGCCACGAGAGGTCGAATCAAACATTCATCACACACAGCTGGGAAAGAAGGGAGGCATTAAAAATACAGCAGGCTGTCTCTGTCAGGAGTCTCCCCGAATGCAGATAAAGGCAGGATGGATGTGTGTGTGTGTGTGTGTGTGTGTGTGTGTGTGTGTTGGTTACAGGAGGGCGATTGATGGGTTAGACCACTATAGGATTCGGCCTGCTCACAAATACTGATGTGTTTGTGTGTTAGTTCAAAACTGAACACAGAGGATTTTAATAATTCAGGGACATAAAACCCTTCTGGGTCTGACAAAACATCAAATCCTGTTCAGCCTCAGGTCAATTCTCAAAAACAACAAAGAAGAAGGATGAACTCTGGAGGAGTCTGCAAATTCAAAGAGATTTCTCCAGCAAAGAAACCAAAGACAACACACTGAGTTCGCTCGAAGACGCGTCAACGTCTCATTTCTAAACCATCATTTAATCCTCCAAAGACCTTCACATTATTGACTTTCTGTACAGAGGTGCTCTCATGATTCTGCACTCATGCTGCTCTTTTAATGTCAATTTTATTTCCAGCTTCTCTGACACAAAACTGCTCCGTCAGTGGTCGTTGTTTCCTCTTTTAAAACCAGATTTCAAAGTGCAGCTTGACTCATCTTTTTCAGCCCATGAAGACCATTAACTAGCAAACAGAGTTATTATGTTCCTGGGTAATAATCTTGTTTTTGATGTCTTAAATCTGAAGATAGGAAGAGTAGACAGAGTAAAAAGCTGTTACGAGGAAGTGAAGGATGAAATGCAGCAAAGGGCCACGTGTCAAATTTCAGCCTGAGCCGCACCCATAGAGGAGCCAGTTAAATAAGGTTTAATGTCAGAAAAATTCAACTAAACTAAAATTCAACTAGCTTTTTCAGTAATAAGACACTTCAGTTACAGCCCCTTTCCTTCTAATAAATGTTCTCAAAGTACAAATAGTTAAGTTACTCAATCCATCTATTGCTCAGCATGCCTTTGGTTCCATTTGTGGAAATGAAACTGTTTTCTGTCAACCTCATTATTCTTAATATGGAGGACGAGTTTAATTTTTGTTTGTCAGTATTGACAACTGAAGAAATTTAAATAACCAGGGGATTATAAAGTCCAGATAGTGTCATAAATTTCATCGTCTTCTCGTGCAAACCTCCGTTATTGTGGCGTCCCTCAGGGATCAGTATAAGGTCCCCTTCATTTTCAACAAATCCTCAGAAAAAGAGGTGACAGGTGCAAAAAACTAAGAAAATATTCAAGACCTTGATCTTGTGGAGAAGCTTCTGAGCTCCTTCTATCCTAAATAAATCAATAAAAATATTTCTTATTTTGTTTGGTTAACTTTTTCTTTGATTCCTTTATTGAAAATAATTCCAATTCACTCAAAACAAGCTACATATTTTCTTTTCAGCGTGTGAAGCAAATTTCAACAGCTATGACGAAAAGTCAATGATAAAAACTTCCAACTTGATATAAAGTCCTGACTGTGCCATAAATTTCTAAATGAAGCTTAGCGTAAATTCAGTCAGGAGGACTGTCTACGGGCTCACACCCTCTCTCTATTCATTCATTCACTCCAGCGCTTTGTCATCAGCTGACCAAAGGGGGCGTGTAAGCTCTTCTCTCTATCCAATCACATCTTCACAGCCGTCACTCGTAAACCAATCAACTCAAAGCTGTCAAACTTTAAATATGCCTTCTCTGCTAGTCAGTTGTCTCGCAGGCTCGCACAACAAACAGCGACCCTCCTCCTCCCCAGGCTCCACCAATCTTCATCAGTCCGGTACTCAGCTTCAGCTCCTCAACCCTCAACAGGAACCAGCTCTCCAAAAGACTCTTTACCACCACCAGTGTCTAGACTCCATTGGGGAGATTTTCATAATTCATCACATCATTGTTTCCCCTACACATTCATTCGCAACGTTCGATGGGGTCTAACCGCCAAAACTATAATTGTGCATCTGTAACATTAAATCTATTTATAATCTTTCTGAAGTCTAAGTCTCTCCTGATTGAATGTCAGTCTGAAGGAAAGCAAACAAGCCCTGGAGACTGAAATGATAGCAGCAGATATCAATTACTTTCCTTTTATGTAGGAATACTTTCATTATTCTTTTATTTTGTTTCATAAGATTTGAAGAAAATTTCAACAGCTGTGACAAAAAAAAGTCCATCAAAAATTCTGACAACCTCCAAATATAAAGTTCTGACAGTGCAATAAATTTTCACTTTTCAAACTAGAAGGCTCTGGTAATGTTTGTCTCTCATTTCTGTGGCATCCCACAGGGATCAATACACGGTCCCCTTCAGTTTTCATCAAATCATCAGAATAAGAGATGATTGCAGCAAAAAATGTGCTCAAAATGTTTTTCTCAAAATCTGCATGACAATCATGAGTCATCAGCATCACTATCTGATTTATTTTTTGTTTTATGGGCTTCCCCGATACAGTAAAATCAAAGAAAACAAGAAAAAACTCCAAACCATACAAACTAGTAAAAAAAAACAGATAACATTTATCCTCTTTTTTTTTTCAAAGGCTCAATATTTAACTCTTATATGTGCAATTATATTGTGTTAAGTTTTCAAAACATAAAAAATATTGCCAACAGCTGCAACAATAAGTCCAACAAAAAAAGTTTCTAACCCTTTATGTAAATAAAAGTTATTCTGTCTTTTCATTTTTTGCCACTTTTTAAAAAGTAAGTTCTCAAAATATGACTTTTTTGTCATTTCATGCAACACTTTTGCTCGCCTTTAAACTGTTTTGGTTATTTCAATGTATTTTCCTCCTGCAACTTTTTACCATTAAGCTTTTTGTCCTTTGCTCAGATTCATTAGAAAGAACGAGAAATGAAACAATTCTATAATCTATATTTTAATCCTCTCTGTGGGGACTAAAATATCCTTTGCATTGGAAACAAATACCTGAAAATCAACATAACAGAATCTTATATGGCCACATCTATTGTGATGATTTGTTGGCATGGAGACAACCATCTGCCCTGACTTGGCATGTGGTCAGAAATAAGAGCCTTTCTGCCACAGTGCTGTCACTGCAGCTGCTAGACAGAGAGAGGGTTTGTGGGTAAATCACCTCTTCACTGGCTGCATTAGCCGTCTCCTCCTGAGCCGAGCTGGCACAAAGTGACCATGATGATGATAAAAAAAACATTATTACCATCTACTTCATTTACAGCATTGTGCTTTCATTTACTGCAGACGTATTTTTGATTACTCCAGGTCGCTGTCGAGCTTCAACACAGCAGTAAAAGCTCAGCGTTTATTTATCATGTTTCATCCATTTGTCCTTGAAAACAACACGAGGCCAAACATCAACAATGTCAAAGCATCGACGCAGCTGCCAGTGTTTGAGAAACGTTCACCTTGACGTGGATGAAGCTCGTTTATTGAGCAGTGCAGAGTTTTTCAAGTGAAGCAGAAAAACCTTTGACATTTATTATTTGTGACTTAGTGAAAGAGTCTGGTGGATCTTATAATATTTGACTTGAATCTATAGAAAAAGATAAAATTATGAAGAAAAGCCAGGATGAATTAGTACATTGTGCCTCATTGCATTATCACCTAATTCATATTTCACAGTTTACAAAAAGAATAAACGATATTTTCCCCATAGAGGAGTTAATGGTTTTAGAAAAAGATCAAATTATGATTTTTCTGGCACATATTGCGATTTCAATTAGTTTTTTCTTCAAATCAAGCTTCAGTGAAGTTTTCACAATGTACAGAAACATTTACAAACTTGGCAGAAAAATACATCAAACCATTGAAACATCAAACACTTTTACTCTAATGCACAGATGAAAACTGAAGGTAAGAATTGTTTCTAAAATTTAGATAAAAGGTCAATGTATTAAGATAAAAAGTGCAAATTTTGAGAGAAAAAGACAAAATTCTGAGACAAAAAGTCAAAATTTTGAGATAAAACTTCCATATTTGAAGAAATCAATTCAACATTTTGTGAAAAAAAAGTCTAAACTTTCACCTTAGGGTCAAAATGTTTAGGTAAAGAAAAAAATCTAAGATAAAAAGTCAAATTCTTGAGGTAAAAAGTCAACATCTTGAAATAAAGGCAACGTTTGAGATAAAAAGTTTTAATTTTGATATAAAAAGTCAGAATTCTAAGATTAAAGTCAAAATTATGATAAAGAAAGACAGAATTATTAGATAATAGGCAAAATTTTGAAAAAAAAACCCCCAAAAGGATTTTTTATCTTCATGCAATTTCAATCAGATAACAATAAATTGTTCAGCCCTGTTTATTCAATTATGATATTATGTCTATGTTATCCATACATTTCTTTTTACTGTATTTATCTTATTTATATATTTTTTGATTTAGGCAATTATACCATAAGGCCAAGGTTTTATTATTCATACTTATTGTGAGGAGCAGGGTCTTTCTTGACTGTTGTTTGGTTTGATTTTTATTCAGCATGTTTCTTTTACATTAGTTACAAATTCTTACAATAACAATCTCGCTTTTTTTTAAACATGAGCTAACAAATGCACACAAAAATCCTTCAAAATGAGCTTTAAGTTGTGACTTTCTAATTGTAGACATAAAAATTCAATGACAATGTGAATGGTCTAAAAAAGACATTTTAAAATGTTGGAAACTGCTCATCTGTGATTCTTAACGCATCAGTGATGAAATGTAGGTCTTAATGTAAACACAAAGACAGAATGAGATCTCAGGGAGGAAAACCCAGGTGCTCGGACCCCCCTCCATCGCTGAGGGCTCTCTCTCTCTCTCTCTCTCTCTCTCTCTCTCTCTCTCTCTTTGTCCGTCTGCGTCTCTGTGGTGCTTCTCTGGGCCAACCTGCACCCTGCTGAGCTGACAACACCGATGTGTCAGCCCACTGAGTTTATGTATGTGCCTCTGTGTGTGTGTGTGTGTGTGTGTGTGTGTGTGTGTGTGTGTGTGTGTGTGTGTGTGTGTGTGTGTGTGTGTGTGTCTGAACATGCAGTACAGACAGAAACGGAGCGGCAGAGAGGAAGCTAGACTGAGTTTAATCAATCAAAGCTCAGAGAGGTTATAACACTTGGTTACGACNCTCTCTCTCTCTCTCTCTTTGTCCGTCTGCGTCTCTGTGGTGCTTCTCTGGGCCAACCTGCACCCTGCTGAGCTGACAACACCGATGTGTCAGCCCACTGAGTTTATGTATGTGCCTCTGTGTGTGTGTGTGTGTGTGTGTGTGTGTGTGTGTGTGTGTGTGTGTGTGTGTGTGTGTGTGTGTGTGTGTGTCTGAACATGCAGTACAGACAGAAACGGAGCGGCAGAGAGGAAGCTAGACTGAGTTTAATCAATCAAAGCTCAGAGAGGTTATAACACTTGGTTACGACGCCGCAAAGTTTAAAAAAATATTCAGAGACTCAAAAACAGGATTAATCTTTCTGCTGTTGTAAATTGCTTGTCTTCAGTCCACAGAGATTGATGATCATCAGTCAGAAATCAGTGACATTTGTCTCAACACAACTGTGAGAAACAGGGATGCGTTCAGGGATACCAAACTTAAGGTGAGATGAAGCGTGTGTGTGTCAGTATCAGTATCAGACTTTGATAAAACAGTCACCAATACCAGTCCAGAAAAATGTCTCATTTCCAATTATTTCAAGGCAAGACATTACTCCTGAATTGCTTGTAAATAGGAAAAAAAAATATGTCAATGGGTAAGGAAAAAGTTTCTCCTATTAAACCATTGTTCTAATTTCAACAAACTTGGCGAGAAGCTTTTTCGTAACCCAAAATTTCAGATGTTATTTTTGTCTTTAAATATCTTGAAATAAGAAACGTTTCTGGATTTGTTGGCTGAATGTTGCTGATAGAAAGTGTATTAAGACCAATTTTACCAAGAATGAAACAAATACTTTCTTAAAAATCAGTTTTTATAGTGGGTCCATAGACAAACAGATCCCAAAGGTCCAACATAATCATGTTCAAGACCAGTCAAGACCAGTGAAGACCAGTAAAGACCAGCAAAGACCAGTAAAGACCAGCAAAGACCAGTAAAGACCAGCAAAGACCAGCAAAGACCAGTAAAGACCAGCAAAGACCTGCAAATACCTGCAAATACCAGCAAAGACCAGCAAAGGCCAGCAAGGACCAACATAGACCAACAAAGACCAGTAAAGACCAGTAAAGACCAACAAAGACCAGTAAAGACCAGCAAAGACCAGTAAAGACCAACAAAGACCAGTAAAGACCTGCAAAGACCAGCAAAGACCAGTAAAGACCAGCAAAGACCAGCAAAGTCCAGTAAAGACCAGTTAAGACCAGCAGAGACCAACAAAGACCAGTCATGAACAGTTACAACCAGTAAAGTCCAGCAAACACCAGCAGAGACCAGTAAAGACCAGCAAAGACCAGCAGAGACCAACAAAGACCAGTCATGAACAGTTACAACCAGTAAAGACCAGCAAAGACCAACAAAGACCAGTAAAGACCAACATAAACCTCCTTAGACTGACCCATGAAACGTAATATTAAAAAACTTTTATCCATCAGCCACATTTAGAGACATTTCCCACGACATCTTTTGGTGAGACCACAACTTTTTACCTGTTTCAGGGAGAAAAAAAGTGTAGTTATGACCCATTCCACTTAAAATTAAAAACTAGTTGCTTTCTAATAACACTAAAAACATAACTTTCTGTATAAAGACCAAGTCTTTCTTTTATATGTCTTAGGATTTACTGATCCTAAATAGCACAGAGAAATACTCGACTAGACTGACACGAGCAGCACAGACCAGTTTCAGTCCAGCTGATGTTTTCTCATCAGGTGTTAAAAACAGTGAGTTCTGATCAGTCAAGATTTTTTCCCCCAAAAAATCCACCCAATAACACTTCACACCAGCAGTTTGTCAGGATTAGCTTGGATTCTTGAAGGTGGGCACTCACAGGGTAAGAAAGTCAATATCCTCCCCTCCTGATCCTCTGATCTCCACTTTGCTAAGTGATCTCCTGCAGGGGCTGAGGAGGCAGAGATATTTCAGGCTGTGGAGGTGAAATTGACTTTTGGTAACAATCCCCCTGCAGCATCAGAGAGATTGCAGAGACGTATCTTGGTGCTGCAGAGGTTTCATAAAAAAAACCCCACACATTAACCTCCAGTTTGGAGTGAAGCAGATTTGATGTGGAGTTCTAAGATGACACTGCAGAAATATCCAGGTTGATATTACATTACATAATCTGATTTTAATGGCTATAGAAAATAGATCAGGGCTGCTGTTGTGTTTGCAGATGACAGTGCAGGAAAGGCTGAACAATAACTGAGGTGAGAGCGCCAGCCTGTGGACAGAAATGGTATTACCTGCACAGCTGGAGTGTTTATAGAGATAACTTGGGATCATATGAAAAACATGTCATGAAAACATCAGTTTCTCATTAGAAAAATTTATTCCAGGTAAAAAGAGAAGCTCTGTTATACTCTCAATATATTTAACAGCCAAACTGCAAAGTCAGCTGGTTTTTTATCTGAGCTCTGTAGCTCTGTATCACAACCAGAGGGTGGCGCTGTGGCTCTGTTTGTGAGAGATTGTCACCAGTATCAGAAAATGAAACTTCTACCTGTGTTTCTGCTCATATCTCCTTGTAATAACACAAAAAAGAAGCAACTTATCTCTGGAATCTCATATTTTAACTATGAATAATTTTTTACTTCATGGCTGTGCAAAATACCTGATTCTGATTGGTCAAATCTCGCAACAATGAGAAAAGCAATGTCAAGGATGACAAACATCATATTTATACTAATTTGTGAAAAGATGTCGGGCACATTTTCAACTCTGCCTGTTGACACTGTGGCAAAAAATTTTGTTCGAATCCTGGGATCTGGATTTTCTCAGTTATGTTGAAAAAATTAATTAATTCCAATTGTTGTCTTTGTACCAAAATAAATATTTCCCACAATAATGAGATTATTCGAGAGATAGAGGGCGGGCGAATAATTCTAACAAGGGGCCACATGAGAATCCTGATTCATTTCAGAGTGCCACACCAACAAGAACGCAAACTTGATTCTGATCAATATTAACTTTTTTCCCCTATTTTTAAATGCTTTTACTTATGAATTTTTTGAGTACCTGCTACTGACAACCAGAAGAATAAGGAATTTCTGTAAATATGAGAAACTGTGCTGTGTAATGAACAGTGGAAACACAAACAATGATTTCATTAGCGTTAAGCTTGTTAGTTTCCACCCGTCTTGTATGAATTTGAAGCAAATTTATTCAAAATAATAACATTTCTCGTTTCATTTGACCTCTCCACAGTGATAAAATCTATCTGTCTTCAGCTTGAACAAACACATTGAAAGCTGGATGAATTCCTGAGGAGTGATCATCTATGATCGAGGATCTTGATTTGGTTTTGTTAAACTTCATCACTTGTCGCTGTTTACGCAGGGCTCATGTGCACAAGTACGCTTTTGAAAATTAAAGCAACACAGTTTTATTCATTTATATTCTTACCTACGATTGACTTAATTTGTCCAGATCTGGGCTTAAACAGGAACTAATGGCTAAAAAAGCCAAAGTAGTGGCTAAAACACAGGCTAAGGTGTTAGTGATAATGTTCACTCCTGTCCACATGCAGCAGTTATTCTGCAGTGATCTGTTAAAACCTGAGAGTCTATCACTAAAATGGCGAGCCAGCTTGCGTTAGCTCTGCTTGGTAGATGAGCACTGATAGGACATAACCAGGATTCAACAACATCACTGATATGTCTCAGAGCACTGGGCTGTGAGTTGCTCTAAATGTAGCTGACTTTATCCTGAGTTAAGCTAAGCTAACTGTTTTCTGGCTATTGCTTCATATTTGGCAAATAGACTCAAGACAGTTATCACTTCTATCATGGAACAAGTCAATCCAGTCTATTATTCTACCATGTGAAATGACTCATTATGGATTAAAATTAAGATAACGATGATTTATGAGATGCTGATTTCTGAGGAAGGTGAAGAAAGTTCACATATTTGTGTCCATACACTACAGTGCCAATGATTTCCATTTCAGCAAGCGTTTCAAAACATCAGGCGATAACGTCAAATCAACTCACACTGCTTCACTGGAAATTCTTGGCAACAACCGCTCAATATCACACATGGCAGCAACCTTTTCTCATCTCACGGTGAGGTGGAGCGGCTCATGAAACACACCATGCTCGGTGAGCTCGAGCGAGTTTAAGGAGGAGAAACATGCTGCGTATGATCAAGTTTTCTGAATACACACTGGAAAAGCAGATAAATGGCAAATAATTTGATGGGTGCACTTGGGTGGGTGCCAACACCAGTTATCACTTATTTGACATGAGGGAAATAAATGTTGACATAGGAATGCGGCATTGTGTACATTCAGAGATCGTTTCAATAAATCTCACAGAGGGAAAATGTCCAATGATCTCCCTTGTGTTCTATAAACTCAAATCTAAACCAAAGGCTTGGGATTCTGCAGGACGGTTCTTCCTGTGGTAAAGAACAAACAGTTCAAACGTGTCTCTCTGTGCTGGTCAGTTCAGAGGATTCCTCATGTGTCCATACTGTTCTGCTCTGAGGCCCAGTCACTTCTTATCTGTCTCCTTCAATGAGTAATATCAATCGGCTGCAACGACTCAAGTTCATCCAAAGCATGATAACGTGCACCCTCGCCTTTGGCTGACTTCCCTGTGACCAACTCTGTGAAACAGGGCCGATAGCTATTTACGGGACTGCTTAGTCGCTTTATCTACACTCTATAGATATCACTATAGCTACACTGTAAAGTCCAGTTAGTTATCATGACTTCAAAAAGCATGCAAACCGGTTCCACTTAAAAAGATAAGTAAAGAGAGCAAGGTATTTTAAGTTGTGCTAAGTAGTGCTTCCTATGTCGAGTACACTTACGAATGAGTCTAAGCAACTATGCATGAAAAGAAAATTTATAGGAAAGCTATTACTGGAAGGTATAGAATTATGCAAACAGAGTCAAGTAATTCTTAAAGGCTGTTGATTAATCCTTGAGTGAACTTGATTGTTTTTGTCATGACTGTTAAACTATGTAAAATATAAGCATGTTTGTATGTATGTAAGATGTATGTGAGTGAGTGAGAGGGGGGGTTTGGGATACAAAACATTTTTTGGTTTATATAGAGGGAGAGTAAGTGGGGGTAGGACATGAAAAGTGATCACTTCTTCCTGCTCCTTTTCGGACATATTGAATTCTTTATTTAGTACTTGTACGCAATTGTGGTATTATTGACTTTTTAAATTAAAAAAATATAAAATAATAATAATACATTTTATTTAAGGGCGCCTTTCATGGCACTCAAGGTCACCTTACAAGAATAAAAGTATATTAAAAGAGGACTAAAACAGGTATAAAACAAATAATACAATACATTGCAATATAATACAATAATTACAACTCAAAACAGTGCAATGGTTGGTGAAAGGTCAGAGGGTTAGAGGGAGTGGGCGAGCTTGATCAGATGGGTTTTGAGTCTGGTTTTGATAAAGGGGTAAGGACACAGTGTTGACTTGTAATTGACTGTTTTTTCTGTTTTTGTTTTTACTACTGTTTTCTTTGTCCGAAATAAACTGAAACTAAAACTGAAACTGAGTGTAATCAATGCAAAATCATTACTCGGGTTGACCATGAGTGTGGAGGGCACACAGTGGACATGGATCCTTACATAGAGGACAGAGGCTGTTTTTACACTGGTATGGACTAGCTTTCTATGCTGTGTACGGCATACACTGGATGTCAAATATACCAATAAATAATATTTTCTTCTGTTGAACTCTTGATGAAAATTCCTGTGAATGTTTTGCATTAGCCTCTAATTTGTCCAGGCATTTTCATTTGCCCACTTATGTACATTGATACGTGCATTAACTTCAAAGCACTGGGAGGGGGCAAACGTTATCATAAACAGCTCAGAAAAAGTCCCCCTCCCCTTGTCTGAAATCTTAATGGAAATGCTCATTTGCTCTACAAACAAACACGCTAAGCACTGACATGATTTATCGTTTCCATCGACGCTCCCTCTGGGTTTTTCCCCACGGTCAGGGTTACAGAAACATCACTTAGGATGGTTTGATGTAAACAAAATGCCACATTGGAAATTTAGAAGGACATATTAGGTTTAATGTTTGAACACTGAATAAAATAAAGAAAGCTGAAGAACTGGACCCCCATCAGGTCAGACCCTTTAATGCAGGGTGACCATACGTCCTCTTTTGCCCGGACTTGTCCTCTTTAAAGAGGCTGTCCGGTTGGGGTTTATAAAGTCCTTCGGGTTTTTGATCTTGCCTAGCTTGAGCGCGTCACAGACCAGTGTACCAGGGGGGACAACGACTGAAAATATTTCGCTGGAAGTGAGTCCTCTTTTCAGAGAAACAGAATATGGTCACCCTACTTTAATGTGATTTTGAAAAACGGAAAATCTTGCCCTTGAAAGGTTTCTTGTGGGATATGAACAAATATATGACTAAAAACAACAACAACAACAAAAAAAAACCACTTTGCCAACAGGATGGACAAACAGATTTCCTTTAAGATTTCAAAGCACATAACTGACAAAGTCATACTGGAGTCAGGCTTAGTAATGGATTCAAGTGAACTTTCAAGACCCAAGGGAACAGATTGAGCGTCAAAGGAATCAAACTCTTTTTCACTAATTCGATTATAATAAAATGTACTTTAAGCATCTTTTATTTTTTGGTTATAATATTAATTTTACCTCTGTTTTAGGTTCCTCTGCTTGAAGGAAAAGCGTGGAAGACATGGACATAAAGTCACAATGTTTAATGTTCATACTCAAGGTATGCAGATTTTTTTAACAGCTATATCATAATTTGTATAAGTACCTGAATCTAAGACATCAATTCCATTGATGTGTTATTACCTTAAATTTGTTTTTGCATATGTGAAATATGAAGTTATTTATTCCTTAGTATTAAGATTTGCTTGTTCCATAGTCACTGTTTAAGTAAAAGTTGTTTTGGTTCATTGTTGTAACCGGAGAAACATTTTTTCAATAAATGTCAATGTCAATGTTGGCCTGTTGACCTATTTAGTTATTACACATTGGGAGAGCGGGCCTCAAACACCAAGGTGTGCTCATAACTCTGCCCCAGTTTGCTTCTATGTTTAAATTATTATATTAAGGATTTCAAAGATTCTTTTCATTTTTTGTTTTTCCCACATGTATGAGTCATGTGACAAGCAGATCAGAGATGGGAACTTTCGTGGTCATCTTTTTGCAGTGGGAACACATCGCACTTGACTTGTTTACATTTGATGCTGATAGCTGAAATTGGAGTATTAAGATGAACAGCTGGATAGCAAAAGGGAGAATTAAAAAGGAAGATAGACTAGAGACTGATGTTGAATTGACAGGTGATCCCTCCACAATCAAACAAAAAGGAAGAGGTCAGAGAAAGTTTAGTGCTGGGTACTTGGCACTGAGGTTTTTTGGGACAAGCACAGAAATAGAAACCGTTGCTGTGGAGCATCATGCTCTCTGAGAAATTGTCAAATGAAGTCAAATGATGTGTGCGACCAAGCCACTGGATTTTTTGAGGATAAGCTCAGGGAATATCAAATGAAAAAGAACATGTCAGTCCTTTATATTCAATAAAAAAGTCCTCTGAGAGTGTATTATATGTCCATTGTATTTATGAGGTCAGATGGGCCACCACAATTTTCGAGACTTGAAAGTGGGCTCTGAGCTGGAAAAGGTTGGGAACCACAGCTCTAGAGGGCCGGCCAATCAGAGGATAAGGGGTAAGGGATTGAGATTGAGATCCTCAAATAAAAACATAGCATCTAAGGGATTTCACACACATCAACATGAGAGAAGGAGGATATTTTTATGAGCAGTACATCTTACAAGGCTTCAACTGGGGTACCAGAGGGACAGCACAAACCTTACAATGAGAAAAGAAAACAAACCTAAAACAGACCAATACTTCCTTTCAACTGATTAATGACACAAGCTAAAATCCATAACAACAGTGATTATTTCCTAACAGCCAAAGCAACGCAAGAGACAGCCTTATCACACACATCATATCAAATAATCCTCGAAAAGAAGTCTGGCATATTTCTACGAAGCCTGCGAACACTGTAGAAAAAACATGTTGCTGGACTGTAGAGTCTGAAAATTATATCAGTTACCAGACAAGTTGTTTTTTTTAAGGCGGTCTGAGGAGCTAATCGACCGTAAACATCTCTGGTGTTTTAGGACAAAGTGTGGAAAGGTCCCGTCCTGCAATCCAGGCACAGAAGTAGCACAGTATGCAAAAAGAGTAAAAGAGGCCACTGTTTTTTAAGTTGTGAGAGTGTATCAGACAGGCTGAGATAGATAGATAGGTAGATAGGTAGATAGATAGATAGATAGATAGATCTATTTCAGCCTGTCTGACACACTCTCACAACTTAGAAAACTGTACACTGCATAAACGGAAATCTAAGCAAGTCATTATGTCTTATTTTTGGTAAAATTTGTCTTATTGTTCTTAATTTGAGCCACATTTACTAGACAAGGTCATAAAAATGTCTCATTTCAAGTTTTTTAAAGACAAAAATGAGGCATCAATTGCTTGAAACAAGTGTAACACCACATTTTTGTCTTAAAAAAACTTGAAATAAGACATTTTTATGACCTGGTCTGGTGAATGGGGCTCAAATTAAGAACAATAAGACAATTTTTACTACAAATAAGACATAATGACTTGCTTAGATTTCCGTTTTTGCAGTGTAGTCTCTATAACTCCTATTGCATACTGTGCTACTTCTGTGCCTTGATTGCAGGACGAGACCTTTCCACACTTATCTTAAAACACCAGAGATGTTTACGGTTAATTGGCTCCTCAGACCACCCAAAAAAAAAAAGTCTAGTTAAGTACAATTAAGTTCAAATAAGAGTCCCCTGAAACATCACTGTGAGAAAAACAGAGATTATTTTTAACATGATTAAGCTTCTATAAGGGTACCAACACAAATCATTAAAAAAAAGCCCATTACCCTCTCAATTAAGTCACTAAGACTGAATTGGTTGTAGGTTATAGAGAGCTTTTTCAAACACCCATTTTTTTCCCCAATGAAAATGTTAAATAGTCTTTGTTTATGTATCATATGAAATCTTCTCTGTTGACACAAGAGTCTATAGACACCAAAGTCACCATTCTGGGCGAGTTACAAGAAGAGATGTCGGTCGTCGCTACGGTTTAACATTGACGAGGTCCGGAGTGTACAAAACCGTGACAAATGTTTTGGTTCATCCAGTTCCCTGTCTAAAGAGACCCTTACAAAGACTCTTTACTTAAACTTTAACGGACTCGCTGTACGCTTAATAGGTCTGTGAGGCACGTAGATGTTCAATACAATTTGTCATGTTGATCCCCAAAGGAGTCTCCAAATCACCTAATCTCACTTTTCATCTGCATCTGCAAACAGAGGATCATAGGTAATCTCTTTGGGTAATGAGGCAATTGGTGGTTTATCTTGAGTAAGTGCAGAAATTGTTCGATAAAAGGCATGCCTGTCTTGAAAAACGACTTCATTAAGAGGGAAAATCAGAGGGACAAATGTCAAGCTTGTTCATCATCATCCATCATTTGCTCCCCTCTTTACATGAAAACACTCCAGGTTTGTTTGAAACACTCAAAACTCTTGCAATGAAGCCTCTTATGGCCTCAAACCACTGAGCAGTGTCTGTCTTTAAAATGATCAGTGACTATAACTTTGCTCTGAATTTGCCAACTGGGTTTATTAGATGGTAAAAGAAAAAAAACGTGGGGGGACTATCTACAATCGCCAGCCTTTTTCTGGTTCCCATGTGTCCCACCACTCACATTTGCAAGGAAATGACTCTCGCCAAGATGTGCAAATCAATGGAGAGTCGATCTTTTTAACGCTATTCTTCTTTGTTCAAGGAGATTTTTTGCAGAATCCAAAGCGATGGGTAAGTGTATTGATGATTAGTCGTGTCCAGCTTTTGCTTGAAACATGACATGTAAACTTTGCAAACTCAGTTTGTGTGTACTTCTGCAGCTGTTTATATTTAGCTCTACTCTGTAAATCCTGGTTATTAGTGGTGGGCAGATTGATCTAAAATATTAACTTGTTTTATTGCTGAATGCTCCTAATCTCTTAATGTATGTACTGTTTGTTTGATGCTGTCCATTGTTCTGTCCTACATGTGAAACTTTTTGTGCTGCCGTCTCGGCCAGGACTCCCTTGCAAAAGAGATCATTGATCTCAATGGGAATATTCCTGGTAAAATAAAGATTAAATAAAATAAAAATAAAAATAAAATTGATAATTTGAGACCAACATTGGTAACAACATTGATCAATACTTGCATGATAAGATCGATACCTAAAATTATCAGTGTGTTTCTGATTTCATAAAAAAAAATATGTTTTTGTAACAGTTAATCTACCGGTATGCACAAGCTGTTTCATTATCAATGATATATTTAATGATAGAATATAGTATTGATGATATCCATGAACATTCCAATTCACTGTTTTACTACAAAGCAGAACAAAACTAAACATGTTTGTTTCCGGGTCGGAAAATTTGTTATTTACTTTAATTCATGAACAGACACAATAGTTTTGTAGCCATATGCTGTTCTTGTTTAATTTGGACATATTTCTTTTCTATGTAATAAAGTATTGATATTGATATCAGCTACACTGGTCCTATGTTTACTTGGTGTCAGATTGATGTCAAATTTTGAAGTATCGCACACCGCAACTGGTTTTGTCCTACCAGTGCTCATCTACCAACTCCAGTCTTACCAAGCAGAGCAAACGTAACCTAGTTCTTCATTTTGCTGACACTCTTAAAAGGAACCCTGGCTACCAGAACGTAATTTTCCTAAATGATCAGTGTTTTTATCAGCTACATAAGAACGATAATAAAATCTCTCAAAATATCTTAGTTTGTATAAAATTTGAAAAATTATTTTCACCTGTAGGCCGCCATTGTTGTTTACGCCGCAATAACGTCTGGGTAGTGACGTCATATGGTTGCACCGGGCTCAATCTCATACAGGATCATATAAGTCCTGGAGCGGACTTCAGTGGTTTCCAGAGGAAGTTTTGTGGGTTTGTGTTGGAAAATAGTCGGCACAGCATTTGGCTTTAGTCTCCGTTTATAATGACCCACACCTGTCAGCTCTTTCATCAGCATGGGCCGGCTAAATGCAGCAAATGCTTCTGGGGAGAAGTGGCCAGAACATAGCCGCGG
>RPOG01004060.1:0-27892 GCA_008086565.1 Thalassoma bifasciatum | reverse complement strand
AACTGGGTTTATTTTATGGTAAAAAAAAAAAAAAACGTGGCGGGACTATCTACAATCGCCAGCCTTTTTCTGGTATGAAGACGTCAATTCCCATGTGTCCCACCACTCACATTTGCAAGTAAATGACTCTCGCCAAGATGCGCACATCAATGGGGAGTAGATCTTTTTAATGCTATTCTTCTTTGTTCAAGGAGATTTTTTGCAGAATCCAAAGCGATGGGTAAGTGTATTGATGAATAGTCGTGTCCAGCTTTTGCTTGAAACATGACATGTAAACTTTGCAAACTCAGTTTGTGTGTACTTCTGCAGCTGTTTATATTTAGCTCTACTCTGTGAATCCTGGTTATTATTGGTGGGCAGATTAATCTTAAATATTAACTTGTTTTATCGCTGAATGCTCCTAATCTCTTAATCTATGTACTGTTTGTTTGATGCTGTCCATTGTTCTGTCCTACATGTGAAACTTTTTGTGCTGCTGTCTCGGCCAGGACTCCCTTGCAAAAGAGATCGTTGATCTCAATGGGAATATTCCTGGTAAATAAAGATTAAATAAAATAAAATAAAATAAAAATAAAATTGATAATTTGAGACCAACATTGGTAACAATATTGATCAATACTTGCATGATGAGATCGATACCTAAAATTATGAGTGTGTTTCTGATTTCATAAAAAAAAATATGTTTTTTTAACAGTTAATCTACTGGTGTGCACAAGCTGTTTCATTATCAATGATATATTTAATGATAGAATATATATATATAGTATTGATGATATCCATGAACATTCCAATTCACTGTTTTACTACAAAGCAGAACAAAACTAAACATGTTTGTTTCCGGGTCGGAAAATTTGTTATTTACTTTCATTCATGAACAGACACAACAGTTTTGTAGTCATGTGCTGTTCTTGTTTAATTTGGACATTTTTCTTTTCTATGTAATAAAGTATTGATATTGATATCAGCTACACTGGTCCTTTGTTTACGTGGTGTCAGATTGATGTCAAATTTTGAAGTATCGCACACCACAACTGGTTTTGTCCTACCAGTGCTCATCTACCAACTCCAGTCTTACCAAGCAGAGCAAACGTAACCTAGTTCATCATTCTACTGACACTCTTAAAAGGAACCCTGGCTACCAGAACGTCATTTTCCTAAATCGATCTCATACAGGATCATATAAGTCCTGGAGCGGACTTCAGTGGTTTCCGGAGGAAGTTTTGTGGGTTTGTGTTGGAAAATAGTCGGCACAGCATTTGGCTTTAGTCTCCGTTTATAATGACCCACACCTGTCAGCTCTTTCATCAGCATGGGCCGGCTAAATGCAGCAAATGCTTCTGGGGAGAAGTGGCCAGAACATAGCCGCGGGTCCATCGGAAGTTGTTTACGCCCATAAGCGATTTCCCACAACTTCCTTCTTTTCTTGTCTTTTGGGAAGCTGTGCAGACTAACATCAGTCTCCTTGTTTCCTTTGGACTGAAAAGTGCACCCAAAAGCAGCCACATGTGGCATTATTATGTTTTTTTTTCCCTCCTCAAACCTAGTGACTTACGGCGACTAGTAGTGAGTAAACGGAGAAATCCAGATGCTCGGCACCAAGCAACCAATCTACGTCATCAACCCAGAATGCATTGCAGCAGTAAAACAACGGCTGCGCCCGAAGGATAGAAACTGTGTTTTAAACTGTATTTTTTTAAAGAAAAACCAATTTGTTATGTCTTTTAACAACAAATTCTAGTTTGAGACAAACATTTAAGCATATTCATGCCTAATAGTCCTTACAGTCAGGGTTCCCTTTAAGTTTAAACAGATCACAGCAGAATAACTGCTGCAACAGCTTAACTTGTGTATAAACCTGTGCTCTATCATTTTCCTGTTAGCTTTCTCCTTGGAGGGGCCAAGCTTACCGGCATCCCCTGTGAGTAATATACTTACAATTGATGAGTACCGCAACCAACGCCACTTCAATGGGATCAAATATCCCTTTGACTTTGTAAAAACATATTGTCTGGGTTTTACTTTCTGTGAAAAAGTTTCTACACCACTATTTGTCGACTTGAAATCAAATAGTATTGTCTACCGTTTCTCAGAAACTGTCGAGAGACCTGGTGTGGTCTATTTTTGTCAAGGTCAAGGTTTTTCACGTAATAGTGTGTAAGGATGGGGGGTCCACTTTTTCTCTTGACAGAAATGTTCCCACTCTTTCTCTGGGAAAGTCTGCACAGAGTCTCCGGTCAGTACGAGACCACAAAGCCTGCAGACTGAGCACAGATGGGGTCCAGACAGGGTCGCTCAAAGTGCTGCGAAGCTCTGACCGCTTTCCCACAGAAACGAGGAACAGTGGCTCAGCAGTTTATAGCAGCAAAAATGATGCAAGACCAGAGCGAACCAGAGAGTCTTTCTGTGTCTGGGCTCAGTCTGTGTGAGAGCTGGTTCAAGCCGTAAATCATGGAAAGATACAGTAGAAAACCTAAAAGCTGCTACAATATCCTCTCTTCTACCAAGCAAAAAAACATAAATACCAAATCACGGCTAGGTTCCCTTTCACCGCTGAGTCTCAATGAACCGCAGGGTGTAACAGTGGATTTTGACAATTAAACACTGGCAGTAATTCACTTTTAAATGTGAAGAGAAATCCTTTTTGGAATGGGTAACATTTCAAAAACATTTAAAGATGGATGCCATGTCTTTGATTTTGGGTCGTCCGAGTCAGATAAGCACTGAGGCAAACAAAAGATTGTATAATATTCACATTTTTGCTGCTAGACAAAATATATTGTTACAACGAATCAGTTATAAGAGCCCGTCTGTTAAGGGATGGAGTAAAATTATGTTTGAACTGGTTCCCCTTGAATATATTGAATATGGGTCAATGACGTGACGTCCCTTTTTTTTGTGTCCTAGTGCAATATTTCCTTCCATCATGAATTGAGTATTTCATCACATGTATTTCTTTATTCTATGAAACCTGTGTTATTTGAACACATCTTTAAACTATTAAAATATAACATGTTTTTTTGTGTTTTGGTTCCTCAAACCCCCAAAATGTCAGGTGGTGCAACCGTCCTGACAAGTAGCCACAGTAATTAAACTCTAAAAATTGAATGTCAGTTATTGTAAATGGAAATTAAAAATACAGTGGCATTATTTTATGCTTGGAGCTTTTAAAATAAAACGTTCTTTGCGAATAAAAAGAATTTTAAAGCTGTTGAGAAATTTAAAAACTTTTGTCCCGTAATTTTCACCTTGTCAAATGTCAGGGGGGTGCAACCGTAACATTAGACTTTTATTTTAAAGTGAAGAGAATAAAACAGGAAACAGGAAACTGCATCAGCCAGAGGAGCCCAAGTGACATTTGTGTCCAAGTGGAAAAGTTTGTAGATTTCTCTGAAATACTGATAAAAAAGGTTTTTTCACTTCATTGGTGACTGGAACAATTTCCATGTCAGGTGGTACAACCAATGTAATAATGTGAAATGTTATTTTAACATCAAATTATTTATCTTATTCACAAATAAAAGAAATGAAACACACAAAATGAAAATGTATGAGTCACTACAGAAACTTGAGAGATACTTGCCAATAATTTCACACAGAAAAAATAACAGGAATATATAAATATATTTTCATATATTTGGTTGAGCCACCTGACATTTTTGGGTGCTCAAATTAAAAATACTAAAAAATAATGAACCTCAAAACTTTGAAATGTTGGTCAACTACTGAAATCTGTTAGAAAACATAATTCTTCACTCAGAAATATGTTTTTTATCCATTTTCAAAGAACTTTTTAAAAATACGTTTTTAGACCCTCTTTTTGTCATTGACACATATATAAGAAGACGAGTGAGGGGGGTATTATACAGAAATGGGTTATCAGCAAGCGGGCGTGTCATGAGAAAGTGTCCTGAGATCTATGTCACTTTGAGTCACAGCACAGATGAGAAGTTTGTCGCTATGTAAATAAATAATTTGATTGAAGTTACCATATTTTTCCTCTTTTTTTTTTGCTGAGCAAGATTTTTGTGAGAAAAAAAATCAAACACCTGTCCCAAATAGCTGCCTGGTTCCAAATAAAGGCCTGGTCTGCACAGTGAGTCAAACAAATAAACACCTCCGCAATAATTTGGTATTTTAGGGCAGGACACTACACGCACTACAAACATATTCAGCACTGCTCTTCTCTATCTTCAGTACATGGCCTGATTTAGCATTTCCTTCATAGTCTACATCAGACATCAACAGAACTAACTAGCACGCAACGATGGCTCTATTTCCCCGACGTGTGGTTTCATAAGAAAAAAAAGTGTTTACATTTATGTCTGACATTCTGTCCGCTTTGGTTTTATCACTTTATCTCTGCCCTACAATCTGTAATAGGGATCAACAGCAGAGCAGAGGTTTCACTATTTTTTCAGAACTGGGTCACATTAATACTGTAAATGGGTTACATCTCCTTGCATGTAGAATTAAACACACAAGGGGTTGTAGCAATAATCTGCATGCATTAAAAAAAAAGAAGCTGTTTTTATTCTGCACTTGCAAAAAAGTTTGACCCCTCCACAAATCATGGAGTTGCACAGGCAGTTAATTATTTCCATGTTACTCAAGTTACAAGAATGTTTCCATATAACACTAATCACTGATAAAGTGGAAATAAAAGGCTAAGCTGCTCAATTTTAAGTGATTAAAAGTGGTGTTTTTGGTAAAAGCAGACAAATGATGACTGTTTTCTCCCACTCCCTTTCTGGTACCTCATCAACATCTTCATTTTCTCAAGTACCTCTTCCTGAACTCAAACACTTTTTCACTGTAAATCCTTCCCACTTGTTATTACACGTTGCAGCTGCTGCTGAGAAAGACTTTGGATCTCAAGCATCTGTGAAATATCAGCGTTTCATCAGCTGTACATGATAAGGCTGGAGTGTGGAAGGGTTCTTGGTGATAACATCTTTTCATGTAATCACCACTCTTCTCATGTAATCACAACTTGGAGAGGTTTTTTTTTTTTTTGACACTTTAACTCAACAGCTGTGGCCTTTGTGAATTCAGAGTCAAAATGAGGAAGAAAAGTCACCGGGACACAAGGGTCCTTTAAGGAATAAACAAGTCAAGTGGCCTTCGAGTGCACTGGGAATTGAGGCAACTTAATGCACATCATCAGGGAAATTGAGGTGGAAATGTGAGACATAACAAGAAAACAAACCTGCTGCTTGAATTAATCACAGCTGTCAAAAAAGCTTTTCAACCAGAGGAACTTTCCCCTGGCGTGCATGACTATTTAAGGAACTACCGGGGTCTAAATTTAGTTCTGAGTTAAGTGATCTCTCCTTAAAACGGCTCTGTTTTTTGGGTGGCACCAGATGGACACGCAGAGCTGGTCCAACCCTAGGTGGCGCTCTAAGCAAGATTCTAACTTGACTGACAGGTGGGCATCATTGACTGTATATAGAATGGACAGCGTGCTTCCGCCTGTCACCGTTCTACGTTTTTGAAGCCAAAAAACCTCGTTTCTCTAGCCGCCATTGTGCAGCCAGAGTCTGCGCAGTAGAGAATTTCCGGTGGAGCCAAGTAAAAAAGAGAAATAAAAATATTTATTCCTTCTTCTTCAGAAGGTTTAGTCTCCTTTTGGCTCTTTCCCGAAGTTTCTTATATCCCCGGTAAAAACTACTCACGAACGGCAGCTGTCAACTATCGTAAAAGGAAACTTATATCGCGGTTTTTAACGTCCAATAACTAATGAGAAACTAACTTCTCAGTAAAAAAAAACACCCGAACACCATGCAGCCAAATGACATCGTCATACTACCTTAGCGTAAGGATGAGAGAAAAGTTTCTACGAGGTATCGTAATTTCTTAAAGTTTTCCCGGCTCATATCTGGAATACATGGGGGGCGGGGCTTATGACCTATACTGCAGCCAGACACCAGGGGGCGGGGCTTATGACCTATACTGCAGCCAGACACCAGGGGGCGGGGCATCTGCTGGAGGCTTCAGTTTGAGCCGAACGTCGTTACGTCCACTCATTATACAGTCTATGGTGGGCATCCTTTAACTGTTGGTTAAGAGTTTAAAGGTCACCTCTTTGACAACTTCCTGGACTTCAAAACTTAATCCATTTTGGTGACATGATGCGACACTACATCTTTACATTATACAGTCTACTATTCACGTATTACATTTTGGTGCAGTGAAATATTTTTATTTCCATTTTTGCAGTGCAGCTTTTTTGCTTCAAAATTGTTTCAGAAACAAATGGGTGACATCATGTCCATTTATGACACAGTCACTGCTTTTTACACAGTCTGTGCTCTGCAAAGAACCAGAGAATCATTACACTGAGGTTCACATTTGTACAGACGCAGTGACGTACTTAAAACTTCGTACTTAAAAGTGGCCTTTCACCTTGTGTACAAATAATCTTGTTTTCAGAGAAAACCGTTCAGAGCAAACCACATGATCATGTCACTGAGCACAAGAATGTTCCTTTTCTTAAGAATTCTCGTGGCAAAGTCTCATAGGACTCACTTATGATAAGGAATTCAGATCTTTGGCTGTGTGGTCCAATTCTAGGTCAACCAAAGGAAATGACTCAAAACGCCCAATTTGCATTCACGCTTGCAGCACGAGACTGAATGCGACTTAATGACGTTCAGTTTGTGCTTTGCATTCCTTCTCCAAATTCAACACAACTACCAACAGACCTTTTCTCAACATCTGAATACTTAAAATGCTTCCAAAGGCATCTAAATGTCATGATGTTGGTATGTACTGCAGCTGGTACTTTAATGAAACTGATACACCACAAGGTGTAATTTCCTCAACACAGTGACTTGTTGAGCAGGAAAAGTAAAGGTGTAACCTGAAACACGTATGATGTTCCAGCTGCATTTCATTCCAGGGTCTGAATGCACAATTATGCTTTGTTACACCCTTGTTGTTGCACTAACAAACACTTCAAGGAAATTTATGGTGGAAGTTGTACATAAGAATCTAAAAATTAAAAAATATTCATTTCATTCACTGTTCTTTACAAAGTGACCAAAATTCATATGTGAACTTTGACAAACAGCTCTTAGTCTCTTGGATTTATCTGACACAAACTGTGGGAATGAGCAGGTGGGCTCTCTTGCAATTGACGTCATCATGTGAAAATTGTTGAATGTTTTTCTTTCAAGTTGCCAAGTTAAGATTAGCAAACTGCACTTGTGTGAAGATGGGGGACAACTGAGAAGACATGCAACAACAGATGTTCAACATATGCAGTTTTATGCCTCATCGAAGCGCTCAATTGCTGTTTACATTCTGGAGTTTTGCACAGGATAATGACTGACCAGCTGTCTGATGGGAGAACAGATATAATGCATAAATTAAAAATTTGTGTTTATAGCATACACAGGGTATATACAGCAATCCTTAAGTTAGATTTTATAGCTTTTTCAATACCTTTTTTGCTACCTTGAGAGTTTTTTTTACACATCATGACACTTGACACAGATTTTTTACACAACAAACATATGACAAAATACATTTAGAGACTCACAATGATGTTTCAATTTTTTACAAACCTGCTGGTTATTCCTTATTTGGGCAACCGTTAATGTCAGATCCCACACGTTTAAACAAACTAACGCGAACTTTAGCAGATACAGTTTCAATCAGAACACAACACTTCATAGTCTGAAAAAAATAACACCTCCAAAACCACATTTAACACTTTTAATGGCCTTATATTTGGCTATTTTGATTCAACGCCTTTTAATACTTTTTAAAACCGTGCGGACACCGTGATACAAATGTACACACCAGCCATCAACTGCCATTGAAGCGAAGAAACACCAAAAACTGGAAGAAGTTTTGTTTTTTCTTCTGGCAGCAGAGTAAACATCTACACATGGAGAACTCTAAGATGCATTAGTCGCTCACTGTTTACTGATCATGTCACTCTGTCAAAGATAAGATAATGAAAAAAAAACCACCCACTTGTGCAGAAGTTTCCTCCAGACATCGCTGATAAATCACTCTCACAGGAATGGGACAGATATGAGTTGAGAGAGATGTTAGACTTTAGCCTTTTACTAACAAAATCTCATTACTCCGTCCTGGAAATCTGTGCCAAATGTCATAACATTTCCTTAAGGCAATCCCAAGACATGTTCACAAAATGAGTCTGGAATATTGAATTTGTTTGTCAGTGTAATGCAACAGTGAGGTTAGTCTCCTACCAAATGGTGTAAGATAATATCATTTGAGTCGGAGTGAGATTGTTTACACCTACAGGATGAGGTTGATGATCAGAAGAGTGTTTCCGAGACACTATGATGTCACCGCTCAGACAAAAAAGTGACATGATGCAACACATTTTCGTGTGGAAAAAAACGTAAACAACTGGCAGCAGGGTTGCCATTATATTACTGCAAAATAAGGTAAATAAAGTTTTTTACTGTAACGGAAATTTACATTATTTTACTGTTCAACACCTTGTGATCATGAGTGAGGAGGGCACACAGTGGACATGAGACCCTGCTGTACATGGGTGAATCACATAGGCCTTGCTCTCATGAAATCATCCATTTACATATTTTCAGGAAAAACCTTTGCTTCATTTTCAAGATGTTGCAGCAATAAAAACACTGAAATTGTTACTTTTATTTTTTAAATAGGTGTTTCCTGCATGCAATGAATGCATACTTAAAAAAACAGATAAAATAGTACGTAAAACTGCCCAATGTGTCAAATGTGATACAAGAAATGTATCATGAATATAATGATAAAGCAAAATTTTTTTTGTGGATTTTGTTAAAAGGGTTGATAATCGTCTCAGTCCAAAAAAGTAGAATTTTCTGACTATTTTATGATAGGTCAGACTTTACAGGGTTAAAGTATTTGTCAATTGTCTTATTTGTCTTTCATGTTGATGAATTTTTATTTTTATTTCATTTAAAAATGTGAAAACAATCAATAAATACTGGAACTGTGTTTTTAGTTGATAAATCACTTCATTTCAAAGGGTACATGTTTTGTGAAAGTTGAAGTATTCTTGAGATAACGCAACAGAAGATTAGGATTGATAAATGGAGGATTGACGGATCCTTAATTTTTTTCTTTTATCTAGATGTTGCAATAAATGAAAAAACTTCCTGCTCAAGTTCTGGAAACATTGTTGAATCCTCCTGGTGAACCATGAAGACCCACTGCTCCACAGCCACAGTCACACAGTCAACTATCACTGGAGCAAAACTGCCCTTTCTTTGTGTTTTCTCAATCCAGCGCTTGTTCAACAAAACTTCACGACTCAGTGACGAAGATGGATGACACACTGCCCGGCGTGAACCTCAGGTTTGTGGTTCTGTCAGTTTCATGTTCAGCCTGGTCGAGCTGTTCTGTGACTGAGGAAGCCGGATGTTCAAACTGCCCGCTTTAGACAGGATGTGCTCTGTTTTTCTGTGCAAATATGTCACCACTCTGCCTGCAGGCCTCAACGGCCCCCCACTGTTATGAAGAAGCATGAAAACACACACACACACACACACACACACACACACACACATACCTGCCTGAGATGATGTATGTCGTCTGCCTCACCCGTTTCTCAGGCTGTTTGCTGTTTTATGACATTTTCCTTACATCAGCTTAAAGGCTGATGTAGAGCTTGAGTCCACACAAAGTAATTTTTAGTCCCAATTTTCCCTTTTTTTCTTCCTTAAGATCTTCTGATGTTAAATTCATTTGTCAACCTTCAGTTTGCATCTTTTTTAAGTTTGTTTGTTCTACAACCCCAATTCCAAAGAAGTTGGGACGTTGTGTAAATTGCAAATAAAAACAGAATGCACTGATTTGAAAATCCTCTTCAACCGAAATGCTATTGAATAAACCACAAAAATAATATATTTAATGTTTAAACTGATAAACTTGATTGTTTTTGTGCAAATATTTGCTCATTTTGAATTTGACGCCTGCAACAGGTTTAGAAAAAAGCTTGGACAGGTTCATGTTTCCAACTGTGTTGCATCAACTTTTGTTCAAACAACACTTAATAAATGTTTGTGAACTGAGGAAACTAACTGTTGAAGCTTTGCAGGCAGGTTAAGTCTAGTAGCTGCACTCTTCTACTACGGAGCCACGCTGTTGTAACAGGAGCAGAATGTGTCTTGGTTTCATTGTCTTGCTGAAATAATCAGGGACGTCCCTGAAAAAGACAAAGTGTCTTGGATGGCAGCAGATGTTGCTCCAAAACCTGTTTGTACCTTTCAGCATTAATGCTGCCTTCACAGATACTGGGACAGTTACCCATGATGCCATGGGCACTAACACACCCCCATACCATCACAGATGCTGCTTTTGAACTTTGGTTTGAACTCATCAGACCACAGCAGACTTTTCCACTTTGCCTCAGTCCATCTCAGATGAGCTCGGGCCCAGAGAAGCCGGCGGCGGCGGCGTTTGTGTGTGTTGTTGATGTCTGACTTTGTCTTTGCATGGTAGAGTTTGAACTGTCACTTGTAGATGTAGTGATGAACTGTGTTAACTGACAATGGTTTTCTGAAGTGTTCCTGAGCCCACGTGCTAATATCCTTTACACAATGATGTGGGTTTTTAATGCAGCGCCGCCTGAGGGGTCAAAGGTCACGGCCATTCAATGTTGGTTTTGGGCCTTGCTGCTTACGTGCAGAGATTTCTCCAGATTCTCTGAATCTTTTGATGATATTATGGACTGTAGATGATGAAATCCCCAAATTCCATTAATGTTGAGGAACATTGTTCTTAAACTGTTGGACTATTTGCTCACGCAGTTGTTGACATAGTGGTGAACCTGGCTCCATCTCTGCTTGTGAAGGACTGAGCCTTTTGGGGATGATGCTCCTTTTATACCCAATCATGACACTCACCTGTTTAAATGAACCTGTTCAACTGTGGAATGATCCAAACAGGAACATGTTGCAAGCTACCATTTCAAAATGAGCAAATATTTGCACAAAAACAACAAAATCTAACAGTTTTAACATTAAATTTCTTGTCTTTGTGGTGTGTTCTATTGAATTTAGGTTGAAGAAGATTTACAAATCACTGTATTCTGTTTTAAATTACATTTTACACAACGTCCTAAACTCATTGGAATTGGTGTCATTGAAACAAAAATAATTCATTAAAATATTCTGATGGAAAGTTGAGTCTTCAACCGGGGTTTTAAGACACTAAGTTTCAGCAGACCTGGTACTTTCTGGGAGTGATTTCAGATATTTGTAGCATAAAAACTGAACCTTGTGATGAGCAGTCATATTCTTTTTGAGCTGGTCCTTTAAAACTGTAATCTACCGTCTGTACTGCAGAAGTTTTCTCGATGACTGCCTCTCCCCCACAGTTATAAAAAAAGGAAGAAAAAAATGTAACCGTTGCACAAATGAGATTATACAACCATATAATACTTTAATCATCCTGCAATCATCTTGTGCAATATGAAGAATAGTAGGAGTGCCTTTGAAGGAAACCAACTTACAAAGTTTGGCACTTTCAAACATCGCTTGAGCAACGTTTTTCTTTGGCTCAAAGTAAATTATTTCTCTGTCTTTTCAGAAATACTTTGTTTAATCCAGACAAATGGAAGCGCAGAGTGATTTGCCTTCTGCTTTCCCGCTTTTCCACCACGACTTCTCGATACTTCTCCTCCCTGCCTCTTTTTCCCACACTCTCAATTATCATGCTGATAGATTTAACAGAGGGAATAATAAAGTTAAGTCACTACATGGATGTGCTGCGCCATATTTTCTCTAACAAAGCAAATAAATATAAACGAATGGAGAATATAGAGTAATCTTTTCAGCCAAAGGTAAAAAAGAAAAAAAAGTCTGAATGCCATTTCCAACATGTGCCAGCGGTTCTGTTTAATTTTCATTTCGCAGACCGACCTGGCCCGTGTTCAATATGTCATTCAAGCAGGAATGCTAAACAAACAAGGAAATATTGAACACCTGAAGTTCGCACAAACAAAGCTCTCTTTCTTTTCCTTTAGTTTGATGAGCTGTCAAAGATCAATGTCTGTCCAGAGAACCATTTATTTGGGCACAGGGAGGGGGGTCGTACTTGAATGTCAGAAAACAAGGTCACGGGGACGCAGAGAATGCCAAAACACATCTTCTTGTTCCAACAAACACAGATTTGGATGAGCAGATAGGGCAAAACTCACTCTACAGACGCATCCTGTTGAAAACACGAGACCGAGGTGTGGACACGCTAACACACACCAACATCAACATCATTTGGACAGAGCTTTGTTGAGGGATATTTCAGGACACTGGGTTTTAAATGTGTAAGTCCCAATATTGTCTATTGCAAACTAGTTGCAAGCCGCCCAGAAGCGTCCCAAGTCCAGCATAATATTAACAAAACAGGCGAGGAGGGGGTTTATAAGGGGGTGAGGCACACACAGACACTGACACACAATTACAGAGGCCCAGAGATGACAATTGAGCAGGATTATTCCTGTAAACACTAAATTTTTAATTTTTATGAAAATTCTGCATACCCTACCTTTAAGTTTTTAAATTCCAGCACTATGAAATGTAGCCTGCAGAATATTGAACATATATTACAATAGGTAGAAATGAAGAGAAAATGCGTGCAAACATCATTTGAGTCGTTTTATCGATTACATATTGATGGAAGCACAAAAAAAGAGCAGCTTGATTGGCTGGGCCAGGCAAAAAGTGGGCGTGTCTCTTATGCAGCTGCAGTCAGTCGCAGCAGTAACCTGAATAGTTGCCCTAATTGAGGTATATGATTGTCTTCTGTCTTCACAGACAGATTATTGGATGCTCCGCCTAAACTCAGGTGAATTCAAACACTCAGGATATTTAAAGAAAATTCAAAATTGGCTCATTACTACGTCCAGATTTGGAGATGATGTGGCATTTTTAGAGGTGTTGCTTGTGCAGCTCAACAATCCAGACAGAAAGCCTTTTTTGCTTTTATCATCAGGGGGTCGTAACCAATGACTGTATATAGAATGGACAGCGTGCTTCCGCCTGTCACCGTTCTACGTTTTTGAAGCCAAAAATCCCCGTTTCTCTAGCCGCCATTGTGTAGCCAGAGTCTGCGCAGTAGAGAATTTCCGGTGGAGCCAAGTAAAAAAGAGAAATAAAAATATTTATTTCTTCTTCTTCAGAAGGTTTAGTCTCCTTTTGGTTCTTTCCCGAAGTTTCTTATATCCCCGATAAAAACTACTCACGAACGGCAGCTGTCAACTATCGTAAAAGGAAACTTATATCGCGGTTTTTAACGTCCAATAACTAATGAGAAACTAACTTCTCAGGAAAAAAAAACACCTGAACACCATGCAGCCAAATGACATCGTCATACTACCTTAGCGTAAAGATGAGATAAACGTTTCTACGAGGTATCGTAATTTTTTAAAGTTCTCCCGGCTCATATCTGGAATACATGGGGAGGCGGGGCTTATGACCTACACTGCAGCCAGACACCAGGGGGCGGGGCATCTGCTGGAGGCTTCAGTTTGAGCTGAACGTCGTTACGTCCACTCATTATACAGTCTATGGTAGTAACAGCATGAGTGACTGAATGATGAGGATAAGAAAGTGCAGATTCTGACTTTTTAAGTTATGGTCTCCAACTTTTAATACCACTTCATGATCCACCAGTGCTGAATGTGAATTCTTTTAATTTCCCTCCCTGGTCTCACGACTTTGTATCGAGTGTACATAAAAAAGTTTGTCATTTAGGGAGGAAAGTTATGTAAGTTCAGCTTCAAATAACCCAAATAAATACTGAATAAACAAAAAAACTAAGCACGAGCCAAGCCCAGCTTTTGACTTTAAGAATATTTGTGCTTCTCAGATCAATTCCAATTACAACAAACATGCTTTTGTTTTGCTAAAACGACATTTGAACAGTAACTCATTCTTTGCTGCATCTACTTACTGGAGATGGTAACCACATTCAGAGCTCATTTTACCGAAACCACAAAAATCTCCCAAACAAAACAGTGAAACAGCCAAATAAAGTGGCCTAGATTGATGTTCCTGCTTTCATGTTGCTTGTTGGGCCATAAAAAAAATGCTCTTGTTTTAATTTGCTGGCTGCTGATCGTGTGAAAAGACAAGTGCCTGAGGAATCACAAAGCAAAGACTTGAAATTAAAGTGATTATTTTTCATGGTATAGCTGGCATGCAGATTAGACTTTCTGCCAGTTTGTTTAGACAAAGCTGCCTCTGTGTAAGTAGCGGCAGTTATAACCTTTTCTTTTGACAAAAAAAGAACGCCTGAGGGGGGCGACGCTGGAAAACAGTATTTAGAGAGAAGTGAGTGAAAAGTCGAGACGGTGACGGAGATTAATCAACTGCTCCAGAAAAACCAAAGTGTGCAGGAATGAACACACTCAACCTGCATGCAGAGCTGAGCTTTGTAGGCCAACCGCCATCATAACAGCGTATTTATCCACAAAGAATGCAGAAGAGGAAAGGTGGGGCATGCTGGGATCACAACAGACGCCAGCACCCTCTCATGAAGACTAATGATCGTCTCGTTAAGTCCTGATAGAAAAAAATAAATAAATCTTGCACCCGAATAACATCTGTTGCTCTATTAAAAAGTTGGAATGCACCCCAGAATATAATAAACAGTCCGCTCGACTGTGCTAATGGTTTTTCCCCAAATAAAGTTATCATCCAGTAGCAGATTTAAGGTGAGATTAGAGAGTGAATTCCCAACAGTGAAACCAAAAGAAAAGCAACAAGGAATCCCACAAGAGCTGCAGACACAATGTGAAGCTGCAAAACTCATCATAACTTTGCACCCACAACAGAAACTCCACACTCAGTTTTATTACCCCACGTCTGTTTCTAACAGGTTACAGAATGTGCACAACAGGCGAAGATAATCCACCTTTGACTGGCAAATGTAAACAGTCAGCATGTGAAGCCTTCAAGCCGAGGAAATTAGTTTCTATGTCTCGTCGATGTGACTTCGATAGACATTAATCTTGAAATTGGGTTATGGAACCACATTAACAATCTAGTGTGTTTGAGGCTCATTTAAATGCTTTTGATCTGTTAATTGGTGTCAAAATTCTGACCCTGATCTCAGACTCGTGCCTTTGATCTATATAAGAGATTTCTCATTGATGCTGACTTTGATCTCAAAAGTCTTACCAAAACCCAAGATTTCTTTCTCTTATTATCTCTAAAATCTGATTTAAATCCCATTTTTCTGACCTCAAATTTAACATTTACTTCAATCTCAGGCTTCTACCTTTGATCTCGAATTCTGACCATGATATCAGATAAATGCCTTTGATTATGAAATAAAAACTGTAATCTCAAAAGTCTGACTTTTATCTCTAAGTTTGAACAAAATCATATATTCCTTCCTTTGATCTCCAAAATCTGACTTTAATCCCATTTTTTTTCCTTCAATCTCAATGTTTCACTTTAATCTCAGGGTTCTAACTTTGATCTCAGAATTCCGATTTTTATCCGTAATTTTTTACTTTAATCTTGAAACTTCAGACTTTGATCTCAAGATTCAAATTTGGATCCCAAGTTTTGACGTTGATCTCAGATTCTGACATTGATGTTAAAATGCAGACTTTCATCTTAAAATTCTAACTTTGATTTTAACAGTCCCACTTTAATCTTAGCTTCTATCCTTGATCTTCAATTCAGACTTTTATCTTAGTTTACTGAATTCAATCTTAATGAATGATTGAACTCAAAATCCTGACTTGGATCTCAAGATTTTTACTTTGATCTCAAATTCTGACTTTGAGCTCAGATTTCTGCCTTTGATCTCGAAATGCTAACTTTAATCTTGAAAGTCTGACTTAAATCCTAGATTCCTTTCTCCAACATCTGACCTCAATCCCAGTTTTCTGATCTAAATCTTATGTATTAATGTCCAACTATGATTACAAAATTTAAACTCTGATCTCAACTTTGATCTCAGGAATAAAACCTTTATCACAAAGTTATGATTCTGAACAATCATTGACTTTGATCTTCAAATTTCAGACTTTTATCTTGAAATTGCTGATTTTGATCTCAAAAGTCACATTTAAAGAAAAAGGTGATATATGTTGGTCAAAATCAAAATCATATTTTTAAATTATACAAAAAGTTGCACGTCTAGGTCTCTTTTTCTCTAGAAGACTCCTTCTCCAAGATCTTTTTCACTTGACCATAATAAGTCATTTGTACATTGGGTTGTAGTGCATCTTGGGTGACACCTAAGTCAACCTTAATTCACATAAATTCACCTCCTGAATCTTTCTGCGGCTTAAACGTAAAATACACATCACAGTATAGTGAAAGAAAATAGTATAAAAAAATAGGACAATTTGGCCTCGTTTGCCCTGAATTGTATGACATAAATGCATCATTGCTTATTAGATATGCAGGCCCTGTGCAAATCAATGTCTGCAATTGTACAGTGTAAACAGGTGGGTCAAATGAGGTCACCTGTTCACTCAGTGGGTGTCTGCTGAGACTTGCTTCGTTCTGGGTCAGCTGAGGTGAGGTACAGACCTATAACTTAAAGCTATGTTTGTGTACGGGATGAAAGGTGCGTGGAGGGGTTTTGGCATGCATGTTAATTTTGGTAATTATACAATACACGGCCCCATCTCTGTCTCTCTGTTGGTCTCACACTGAGCGCAGGCCCTGAGAAAGATGTGGGCCAACAAGTACTGAGTGTTTTCTCTGCAGGCTGCCAGAGGGAAATAGTTTGTAAGTGTCGGGACTTGTTCCTCTAAAGCTTATGTTAAAACCGCACCTGAGTGTGGAGCTGATGAACATAATTATAGCCACAAGTGTCTGAGGTTCTTTATGAATGTAATGATTGAGAGGGAAAAACTTCAGCAGGGATTAAAAACAATATCTGGAGGTTGACAGAGACACAAATACCAAAGAGAGCTTTGACATTGTGACAGATTTTCCTTTCACACAGGGGTCAGGAAGGGGTCCCTCTCTATATATATATATAACAAGTGATGGCATGACAGATATTTGACAGTATGGCACTGCTGCTGAAAGGCTGATATGTCCTATCTTCTACACACACACACACACACTCAAGTTTCAGTGCAGCAGCAGGCAAAGATAAAACTATCTGAGTTCCTTCTGAAGCATAAGTTTCCAGTACAGAACAGGCTGTGTGTTCTCACTACTGATAGACGATGAGTCATAACCCAGAAACATTTCATCTATTTGGGAGTGGAAGCAACTCAATATATTTATCACTGTTTTTATAATTGAGTGCATCAGTATAATTGGACCTTCTGTCAAAATACATTCAGCAATTTTAGACGAGTTATCAAGACTAACTCTCTGGAAAAAAATCTTCAAACTGCACAATAAGGAGGCACTTGAGAAAAATGGGCTGCCATTTCTACACAAATGCCACAAAGTATCCTGTTTACAATACGGCAAACAGCACAGAGACAAGCCTCAAAACTTCTGGAACAAAGTCAATGAAACTGGAGTAATGACACCAAAACTTAATTTTTTGGCCACAACTATAAATGTTACATTTAAAGAGGAGTCAACAAGGCCTATGATGAAAGATCCACCATTCCTACTGTGAAACACGGAGGTGGATCACTGATGTTTTGGGGATGTGTGAGCTACAAAGGCTCAGGAAACTTGGTCCAAACTGATGAATGAAGGATGAATGCAGCATGTTATCAGAAAATACTGGAGGAAAATTTACACTCATCAGCTCAGAAGCTGCAAATGAGACGTACTTGGACGTTCACACATGACAATGATCCAAAAACACAAGGCTAAGTGGACCTGCCATTGGCTACAGCAGAATAAAGTGAAGGTTCTGGAGTGGCCATCTCAGTCTTCCTGACGTCAAACTTGCAGTTCTTGCAAGACAGACCAAGAAATTACACAAACTGGAGGCTTTTTGCCAAGAAGAATGGTCAGTTTTACCATCTGAGGAAATTAAGACCCTCATCCACAATGACCACAAAAGACTTAAAGCTGTCATTGATGTTAAAGGGGGAAATACACGCTATTAAGAACTGAGGTATGTAAACTTTTGATCAGGGTCATTTTGGAAGTTTCTGTTGTCATTATGATTTAAAAAGAGTAAACACAGTTGTTTGTTAGTAAATATCTTCACCCAACCACTAACTAGGCCAAATATGTAAACTTTTGAGCACAACTGTAGGCATCTTAAGAGTCTGTTCCTGGATTTCTGTTGACAAATGAAAAATGACATCTCAGCTGGTATTGATGAGTGTTACTTACACCTGTGTGTGCAGGTTTGTGCATGCACAGGAGCTCCTGAAGAGCCTTGACACCTCTAAGTGGAGCTATAAGTCACTTCTCCTGTTTATTGAAGAAATGTTTTGTAATACAGCACTGAAACTGGATTCTTTCTTAGAAAGAAACACTGAGCGTAGCAGCGTTATTTGCTTTGGATCTCTGCAATTGTGAGATTTTTGAAGCAGCAGAACTTAAAAATAAAACCCAAAGCCGGCTGCTGGCAGCTGGTCGGTGTTTACACTTTCTCTTTTCATTCCTTATCAGCATTTGACCCCTCTGCTGACTTCAGTTTAGGAAAATTTTTCCAGGTCAACACAGAATACAAACTCATCAGAGGAGGTCCACTTTTGTCCCGTGCTCCTTTTGCAGTAATACAGTGAGCGATTACTCTCGCGGGGGTTCGGCCCTCACTGGAGACATGGGAAGTTTGTGAGGAATGTGCGGCAATTTTAACTCAGCTCATTAATATTATTGAATTTAAATGAAAGAACGCAGGAGCTGACAGAAGAGTACGGACAGATCAGGACTTGTCTTTCAGTGATCTGTTCCCTTTTTTTAGAACAAAGAGGATCTTTAAGCTTTAATAAAACTCTGCTGGCACTCATCGCCGTGTGAGAGCAAAACATGCATACTTATAAACCGCAACAGTAAAATAAACAACGAAATACAAATCAGCACAGGCAGGAGAGAGTAGGAGGATTTTAGTCATCTTGGCAACCTAATAATCGACCCATTTATTAAAGTTATACTCAATTTCTCCTTAATTCCGTTGAAATTGTTTATTTGTTTTATCAGTGTAAGCTAGTTCACATTAAAATTGAATAAAATTCCCTGTGGTGTTTTCGTTAATGCTCAGGGGAGGATTTAACATCCTGAGGTCCCAAAGTTTCAAATCATCGGACTCAAACGTGACCTGAGTGGAGCCGGGGGATTAGTTCAGGACAGAAGGTGAAAGGTTGGTGGGTGACTTTATTTCACTCTTGGGAACACAAAATATGTCTTTGGTTTTTCCCAGAGTTGGATGGATCATATTTTATTTCATGTTTTTCCTCTTTTAATATAAAAACATCCTCCTCTGATTTAAAATTACTGTGTGAAAGCTCCAAATGTAAGATATGAAAAAGCTGCTGTAGCTTCATTTAAAGCTCCTGTCTTGTGTTTTGAACCAGTTAAAATACAAACTGAAATCAAAACTAATGTGTCTTTATGAGCTACAGAAGCAAAAGGCTTATTCAGATTGTATAGTTAGTTATGTTATTTGTGTCTCCTAAGTGTAACCTAAGTGTCAACCATAACACTCATTGTTTCATATTTTACACGGTAAAGACTCTCAATGTGGTGATACAACCCCAGTTCCAATGAAGTGTAAAATGTAAATAAAAACAGAAAACAATGATTTGCAAATCCTTTTCAACTTATAATCAATTGAATACACCACAAAAACAAGATATTAAATGATCAAGCTGATGAACTTAATTGTTGTTTTTGCGCAAATCGTTGCTCATTTTGAATTTGATGCCTGCGACACGTTTAAAAAAACTGGGACAGGATCATTTCACAGGTGAACAGGTTGAATAAAAGAAGCATCCCCAAAAGGCTCAGTCCTTCACAAGCAAAGATGAGGCCAGGTTCACCACTTTGTCAACAACTGCGTGAGCAAATAGTCCAACAGTTTAAGAACAATGTTTCTCAATGTTCAATTGTAAAAATTATGGATTTCATTATCTACAGTCCATAATATCATCAAAAGATTCAGAGAATCTGGAGAAATCTCTGCACGTAAGCAGCAAGGCCCAAAACCAACATTGAATGGCCGTGACCTTTGACCCCTCAGGCGGCGCTGCATTAAAAACCCACATCATTGTGTAAAGGATATTAGCACGTGGGCTCAGGAACACTTCAGAAAACCATTGTCAGTTAACACAGTTCATCACTACATCTACAAGTGACAGTTCAAACTCTACCATGCAAAGACAAAGTCAGACATCAACAACACACACAAACGCCGCCACCGGCTTCTCTGGGCCCCGAGCTCATCTGACTGAGGTAAAGTGGAAAAGTCTGCTGTGGTCTGACGAGTCCATATTTCTAACTCTTTTTGGAAATCATGGACATGGAGTCCTCTGGGCAAAAGAGGAAAAAGACAATCAGGATTGTTCTCAGCACAAAGTTCAAAAGCAGCATCTGTGATGGTATGGGGGTGTGTTAGTACAAATGGCATCATGGGTAACTTACACAAATGTGACAGCACCATCAATGCTGAAATCTACATCCAGGTTTTGGAGCAACACACGCTGCCTCGCTGAGCTACATGCAAGTCAATCGTCAATTCCCAGCCTAAACACTGTAGGAGCTTTTTCACTTTGAAGTCTCTGCTTCAGTTCATAAACCTCTGACCCCACCTCACATATCTGACTAATTACTGAGCGAGCCGTGGCAGACGTGTCCCTGGGCTCACATTATTGTTCTCCGTTTGCACCCTTGGGTGTTTACAATTTTTACTGCCATCACGCCTCGACAGTTGAATTTAGTTTTGGCAGCTTTTTATCGAGCCAAAGCCACATCAAGAGGAAAGCAGACTGCTCTGACTGGTTCACCGTTTTGTTATGCGAACGAGGTAACATCAGGACTGAGGGGAAAAACAAGCACAGCCTAAACTACTGGAATTAACAGGTGGAGGTGAGGCCTTTACAAATAAACCTGACTGTAAAGACAGACATGATAAGAGCATGAAGCGTCAGACACATGTAAAGACATGATTACGTGTTCGTTATGTAAGGATTTCAAACCTCGAAATTCACATATATGACTCACTGCACAAGCTGGAACTTCCAAACCTGTGACCTCACCTCAGCATTAGTGAGGTTAACCCAAAACCTAACCCCAACCCCAAACACTCAACCTGAGCTGTAACCCCCCGACCGCAACCCCTACATTCTGTTTGTGACAAATATAACCCTTTTGAAGTTTGATAGCAGTAAAAAAAGACCCTTAACCTCATTCTTTTATTTGATAACTCTCTTATAGTGATCCAAAATTCACAAAAAATTAAAATATTTTGGTATTCAACACTTTTTTTTAGGTGCTACAACTTTTTGTACACTGATCCAGATCTACTTAACTGGATTTTAGATCTACCACCGTGGGTCAGGTCAAGTAAAATGGTTGCTTGTGTATCTTGAAACTGTGGTGTTTGGTATATTTTTAACCCCTTGCATCCCACTCAATTCTGGCCTTTACAAAATGCTATGCTTCTGAGCTTATAACTGTAGAACCATGGTCCAAAGTTCATCAGTGACACCTCATTTGAAAGATTTGAGTCTCAAGTTCTAGAAAATGTTGTGATTTTATATGTGGCTAAAGTTCACAACAGTATAAATCCAGCCAAAAGTGTTTTTTTCCCCCCTTTTCACTTTTTTTACAACCAATTTTTGAACATCATTAACTCCAAGATGCTTCATGTCAGACATAAAACATCCTCCACATCACCTCTACACCTTCTCATCTACATCTGGGTGAAATTTTGTTAGAGAGTTTTTAGTCCCAGGTGTCCAAATACCAACAAACGCGTCCTCGCTTACCACAGTCTAGCTTGAGGACTTCGCGCAAACAAAACCAGCTGTATCAGTGCTCAGTGTCTTCTTTGATGTCAACTTAGTTCTCTCTAAGAAAAGGTTTGTTACGGATTGTACCGCTCCAGTTGTGCACAAAAAGATAAATGATTATGTGCAGCAAAAAAAAAAATCTATATTTCAACAGTCTATTGAGCTACGGCAGGCTTAGAGAGCAGTTCCTGTATACATCAGGCTCTCCTGGCATCAAATCTCTGTGTATCGAGATGGGGACACTTCTGTCTTGTAGCGAAAAGTCTAAGGAAATAATATATGCCAAGTTTTGTCAGATTCACATTGAGGAGGAAATGCTATAAGACTGTGAAGCTGCTGTTATTGATGAGAACGGACACGACAAACAACGGACTTTACAGGAGAAATTTCACCACTTGGAATAATTTGATGAAACAACACTTTTGATATGTTTGAACTCTGGATTCCTCTGGTGGAAAGGAGAGTGAATATTCAGGGTACGGGCGTCAGGATGTGACGTAATGACCCCAAACAGGTAGGACGTCACAGTTGTTGTGATCACCATCTGAGCGATTCTTTCATTAATTATGTTTTGATGGTGAAGTAAACAAATAAATGTAACTGCTGAAATGTGAAGGATCTAAACTTTCTAACATGGACGTAAGATCTGCACCTTTTACATCATAAAATGTTCCACAGAGAAACAACTTTAAATCATGTGGGTTTTGGAAGGATGGTTGTGGGGGGTTCATAACATTAAATAGTTTCCTGAACATTTTAGTGAGTGACATCATAGCAGAAAGACTTGATGATTAAAAAATAAATAAAAAAGGGGGAAAACAGGATCTCAAATGTGTGAATGATTCATACATTTAACACCGTAACACATTTATGACACAGCTTTGATTTGTAATTTCCTGAAAAGAAAAATAAAGTTTTTTTTGAGTAATCTGACCTTTCAACAGCAGTGTTTATCCTGGGTGGCACATTTTTTCCATCACCTTAGAAAAGAGAGGAAATAAACTGTGTGAAATGCAATATACTGTGTGCGTTGACGTAGACAAGTTTTATTGCTTTAATATATTTAATCTGCAATCATAGCTGCAAATCATGAGCGAGAGAGTCAGTTTACTAGAGACATCCTCCTCTTCTTCAAAGATACTTATCTATATAACGAGGCAGTTTAAGAGTGTTGGATCTTCGTCCAGTGTCAGACTGTTCAGACTTTAAGTGCGAGCTGTTCGTGCTCATTGTACCTCACCTACAGAGCGCTGACTCTGCTGAACAGAATATAACAGCCAATTATTTCTTCCTTGAGTCAATTTATTCTCAATTTTCAGCAGACGGATTTGTTATCACTGGGTTAAAGTGCAAACACAGCAAAAAAAAAAAAAAAAAAGACTAGAAGTTGTTCTTCTCTTCCTCTTTTTGAGTGGAAAAAAACAAAACCCACCTCAAGGTCACAGGAAGTAGAACGTCTGTGAACGTGTTGCCAGCATTTGGCGGCATACGTGACATACTTTCGGCAAATAAACCACAGATTGTGCTGTTTGTTTGTTATCGCGAACAAAGCAAACATCCTGCTCTCTGACATGGTTTCTACAGACCATAAATGACAGAAGACATCACGCAATCTCTGTTTGAGTCACAGTGTGATGATGAGTTAACCCACATTAATATTCAAATATGTATCTGCTGTCTCTTCATGAACACAATTTGACTGAAAAACATGCATCAAATTTGTGTTTGTAAAGTCCAGTTATGAATTTAAAGTTTTGTGCTTTGATGTACGACTGCATCTCTTTTGTTTTCCTGCTAATTCATGGAAAGTTTTTAGCTTCACCTTCGTAAACTCTTATTCTGACTCAGTGAATCTGTCTCAACGCGGAAACTGGTGAAAAGTTGTCGTTCCCACAAGCGAAGGGGACATGTCGATGACGCAGTGGAGCAACAGTGAGACTGACCTCTGCGCCAGAGGTGTGAAAACAAACTGTTCTCAGAGGAAACCCCAAGCAATTATATATCAGGCACAGCAAACTATGGTAAATTTAAGCACAACAAAAGTCACATCACTTCATCACACAAGAATGTTTTATGACGCTTTCTCTGAAAATGAAACAGGTGATTGAATAACTGTGTCTCCAAAGGATGTATGTAATTAATTATGTATAAGCAGCATTATAAAGTAATAACTGGCCATTAAGTCACGTAATTAGTAAAGTATAACTAAATGAAAATGTGACATATATATAGTAGTTTATATGGTAAGTTATTTACTCAAATTACACCTGTTCAGATCTGCATTTTCCCTGTAAACCCATTCCCATTTCATTTTCTTCACTTATTATACTTGTGTGCTTGTTGTTTTAATTACTTGTGTTGTGTACTTCTGCTTTTATTCTTGTTGTAAAGTGTCCTTGGGTGTCAATAGAGGCACTTTAAAAAAATCTTATTATTATTATTGTTATCATAATGGTCTAAGGATTCCCAATAGTCTCACAACAATATAGAAGTTAAAGCTCTTGCTGATTAACTTTCTGTTTGTGTTTATTTTGGCGCCCCCTGTGGACAAAGTGATACTTTCCTGTACATGTGTAAGTTTGTTTTTCTACATGTTTGTCACTCACTGATGCAGTGATGTAAGTTTTTCTTTTTTTTTTTAAAGGGAGGTTTCTTCACATGTGGTTACCAGAGATGAGTATTGATAAGATGCCATTATTGATCCGATTCTTTATTGATCACCTTATCTATTCTTCCTGTGAATTATCTGTGTACAATAAGTAGCTTTTCAGGTTTTGTCAACAATTTATTGTGTTTTATGTAATTTAACATGAGAGTCATGGCATCTCTGAACAGTTCTTGATTAAAAAGATAAAAGACATATCCGCTTTCTCTGGAAGAATTGATAAGGGCATCATTGAGCAAAATGACTTGCGATATCGATGGATTGAGGCGTTTCTTATCGATTCTGAACAGGAACTGGTTCTTGATACTCATCCATGTGGTTACGAACATGGAAAATTACTTATTGGAAATGTTGAGTCTTGTTGCTGTTCGTCTTCTTTAAGTGGGCGGAAAAAGTAGCAGTTTTCAATCTAGGTCTTAAACAGTTACATCACGATTTACAGGAGCTTTAAATACACATTACTTTTTATATTTTTGGTTTTTTTTTCCAAGTAATACTTCATTACACTTTTAATGACAAGTGGTGGAAAAATTTCTTCAATATGTCAAGTATTTGATTAGTTTTGGCCACCACTGTAGTTTATGCAACCCCAATAAAAAAAGAGTCATTCTAAGTACTAATGGGTGAGGTGCACTCTGTACACTATGTACCCTGATAAAAAAATTTCTGGTAGAAAATGTGCCACCCGTGTGATTCATCCATGTACAACTGGTTCTCATGTCCACTGTGTGCCCTCCTCACTCATAGTAACAAGTTATGGTAAAGAATGAAGTTCGGTTTCTGGTTCCAGAAATACCAAATGAAACAGTAAAGACGACATTATCGGCTCTTGTTGTGAGGATGAGCTCAACAAAATTGACTCACATTACTTAATTATTCATATTCTGCAAAAAATTCACACTGTCTTGTATTTTGAACACATATTTTTGATATCAATACTAGATATATTTATGTGAAGACACTACCTTGAACTTTTATTGTTGATTTCAGGGATTCAATCAAGTTAAATTTACTCTCCATAGATTAATTCTTTTCAGTGTAGCTACTAGAACAATGTACTAAATCTTTTATGGTAGTGCTTTTTTATTTATTTATTCATTTATTTATTTATTTCATGAATACATGTCATTAGGGAGAATGGGAACAGTGGGGTTATTTAGTCAACATGCTTTAATCAGTTTGATATTCCTTTTCTGCCTTGAGTTTCCTTCTCTCTGTGTCATTTAAAGTTGATAAAGTATTCTCAGGAATAACATACTTGATGGTTTGCTGTCAGTGGTTTCAGTAGAGAATATTAGTGGAGAAAGAAGGTGTGGTTAACCTAATAAAGCCAAACTTATCATCTTTGATACATGAGTTCAAAGACCTCTATCTCATCAAAATGATAAATAGTTTATTTAAAACCCAGTTTAAAATATTTCTAAAAACATGTTCTCCCACCTTGAGGATTGTCATATCACTACAGCCGGCTGAAGCTATATTTTAGCCCTTTTTAATGTCTGCTCTCATGAAATCATCCACTCAGATATTTTCAGGAAAATCATTGCTGGTTTTCAAGCAGTTGCTGCAAGAATAACATTGAAATAGTTACATAAAAAAGTGTTTTCTGCATGAAATAAATGCATATTTACAAGAAAACTTTGATAAAACAGTACACAAAACTGCCAAGTGTGTCAAATGTAATACCAGAAATATATCATGAATGAAATGATAAAGCAATTCTTTGTGTGGATTTTGTTGAAAGGGTTGATAAACATCTAATTTCCAAAAAAAAAAAAAAAAAGTTTTATGACTGTTTTTTTGATAGGTCGGGCTCCACAGGGATTGTTTTCTGTCACTCAACATTTAAGCTCTAGGTTTTTTCCACGTGTTTTGACTGCATCGATCTGGTTTTAACTGACAGACTGATATGACTGTGCTGATGCGGTGAAAGGTGACGCGCGTGGTGTATACATCCACATCACGCTGTAAACATCTGTTAGTGAGTTTATCTGGAAGTGAGACTGGGGAATTCATGGCCTCGTACAATAATGTGTGTGTATGTGTGTGAGTGTGTGTGTGTGTGTGTGTGTTTTCTTTCTGTCTTCCTCTGGTTCAGTCAGCTCATATTTAAATGAAGCGCAGAGGAGGAGCCGCCTTCAGTGGCCCCGTGAAGAAGCGGCTTCCCTGTCAGTTGTGAATGTGCCAACAAAGTGAAGTGTCGTGGTGCGGGAGCATGAAAAACTTGCGCGCGTAACGACTTGTGTGAACACTTGTCCTCTCAGGATTATAAGCTTTTCTTTTCTTTCTCAAGATTTGTTTCATGAAAAAGCTGAAATTCTGTGCGTAAAAGGGACTTTTTTTGAAAAACTATGGATTCTCTAGTTGCTGGAGAGCCTGGTGAGAGCGCAGAGTTAAGTGTCAAAACATCGGAAGTGATAGAGGAACTGCAGCTCGGTGCGTAACTGAGAAAAGAGAAGAATAAAAGAAGAAAGTCCCTGCAGGTATGAACAACACGACAGCCACGGGGAGATTAAAGAATCCCACCATCCCGGCGATTATGTTCATTTTCGGGGTGGTGGGAAATGTCATCGCGATTGTGGTTCTGAGGATCTCCAGAAAGGAACAGAAGGAGACCACTTTTTACACCCTGGTGTGTGGTCTGGCTGTGACGGACCTCCTTGGCACTTTACTCGCGAGCCCTGTCACCATCGCCACCTACATGAAAGGAGAGTGGCCGGGAGGGGAGCCGCTGTGCCAGTACTCCGGCTTCATCCTGCTCTTCTTCTTCTTGGTGCAGCTCAGCATCGTGTTCGCAATGTCAGTGGAGAGATTCCTCGCCATCAACCACGCGTATTTCTACAACGAGTACGTGAACCAGAAACTCGCTGCGCTCACTCTTTGTGGCATTTACATTTCAAATATTATCTTTTGCGCGATGCCAAGCATGGGGATCGGTCAGGTGAAGCGGCAGAAACCGGGGACGTGGTGCTTCATTGACTGGCAGAACAACGAAACATCAGTGGAGACTTTCAACCTCGTGTACGCAGGTGTGAATTCAGCTCTTGTTCTTGCAACTGTCATATGCAACGTGATGGTTTGTGGAGCTCTCATCCTGATGCACAAGCGCTTCATCCGGCGCACGTCTTTGGGCACGGACCAGAGGCGCATCGCGGATCTGAGGCGCAGGCGGAGTTTTGGACGTTTAGCTGCTGCAGAAATCCAGATGGTGATCCTGCTTATTGCTACCTCCGCTGTGGTTCTCATCTGCTCTATACCTTTAGTGGTGAGTACTCCAAAATAACACCAGTCGTGGTTAAAAACTTGGAATGCGCATGCGTAAAAGTTACCAAGAGACA
>RPOG01004059.1:0-50899 GCA_008086565.1 Thalassoma bifasciatum | reverse complement strand
AAACCACGCCCGTTTCCCCCTCACATCCAGGAGGTTTACAGAAACCTGATGTTTTGATGTTGAGTTAAAGCTTTTTCAGAAAACTATCTGCCTGCTGAGTGTGATGAAGCCGGGACCTTGTATTACACGGCCAGAATCTTGTTGTGTTTGTGCGTCTGCAGCTCTGAAGCTCCAGATTAAACACAGAACAGCCGTGTATCTGTCACAGCGCGTGTGATCTCAGTCAATGAGCTGCAAGTGAAGAAATGTCCACTGTGTGATGAAAAATGCATCAACCGAGCGAGTGAGCAGGGTGTGAGGCAAAAAGTGACACCACTCTCTGCTTCTAAACACTTTTTTTTTCTGCTGCAGCGTCGACAGAATTTACTCCAAAATATTCAAACCCAACACGTGCAGCTCTCTGACTGTTGTGAGACTCATCTCTTTATCTGTAACTCATTTAGTTTGGAGGTGGGTCTTCTTTCTTTCTTTTTGTTTACGTGTCTAAAAACGACATCCTTCTACCCCCCCTCTGCAGCGGCGCCGAGTGTTTAAATAGCCGCGTATATGTCAGCGGAGATGTTTGAACTGGATCGCCTGCCTCTCTGTGGATCTCCTCCTCGATCTGCTCCTCTGACCACTTTTTACTCGGCTGCTTCGGGAGCTGCTGCAGCTATTTTTGGAGAGGTAGTGGGAGGCTGTGGTCACACCTTTGTTCGGGATGCAGGTAAAGAGACATTTACATGGAGTCTCTCTCTCTCTCTCTCTCTCTCTCTCTGCCTCATTGTCTCTTTATCATCATGTTGAACATAAAAAACACACACACACACATCTACAAATGTGCATGAGAGCGTACATTATATCAATCTCCCACTGAATATGAGCGTGTGTGTGTGTGAGAGCGAGAGAGAGAGAGAGAGCATGTGTGTGCAGCAGAAAGAACACAGAGATGGAAAGAGCAATGCGGTAGCTATGGAGTCGTATCCATGGTGCCGTAACTATGGCAACAAAGCTTGGAAAGCGAGTGACTTAATTGGCATCTCTGAGGCGCTCCGGTGCTGCCATCCAGAATAGCAACCCTTGACACACTAATGTTTCCTTCACATGCCAGACAACACGCACGTCATTAATGAGGATGCTAACAAGCTAATCAATATCTCCCATTGCTTCCTGCCCTTCAGGACGACACGTGTGTGTGCAAGCGTGTGTGAGTGTGTTATTCTGTGTGTGTGGGGACAGAAACAGAGTCACAGAGGAGGAGAAGGTGGTAGAAAAAGGACTTACAGTGTCCATTGAAGCTTCTGATTCTTGATGGAGTTGTAGAGCGCCTGCAGAGGAGAAAAAAAAAAACAGGTTTTTAGAAAAATGTGACAGCGAACTGCAGGTGTGTGTGTGTCGATACGATCAGGTATTACAGGAGCAGGTTCATGTTGTCGACCGTCAGCGTCTGTGGGGCTTTAAAATTTCAGCGTCAGCCTGAAACTGGGAAGGAAGAGACGACAGAGGACGAGAGCGACGACCTCTGCTTTGAATTATTTGACCCCAACATCAGGTGACGTCTGCAAACAAAGATTTTCTGACGACCAAACAAACAGACTTTGCTCCGTTTCTCCACCAAACCATCCATCAATCAGAGGAAGGCATCAGTCACTGAGCCATTATCCAGCGAGCGCTCGTCTGTCGATGGAAAGTCCAGCGGATCGATCTGCCTGTAAATAATTTAAGCTTTGACGCAAATACATCGAACGGGTCAGAGCAAAATTAAGTTACAGCTCGCAGTCGCAGATATGAACACAACAAAGAGAAAAGCCCAATCAATCGTTTCGGTCAGTGACCCCTGCTCTGATAACGAGCTGAAACTCGATTTCAACTTAAGTGCCAAGAAATCTGATCATCACTTCAACTATGGTGACCGTAGTGGAAAAAATAAAAAATAAAAAAATAAATAAAAAAGAGGATCCTCTACCCGGCTTCTTGGAGATCCACCAAAAATACCCAAACATTCTCAAAGTGGACAAAGTAGTTTCATAACCCAAACATTTATTTAAAACACAAATGTAAATAATGTAAAGGAGCGAAATTACTGCAACATAAAAAAAAGAAAAACTGGCCTTGATGAGTTTTTTTCCCCAATATTACGTCAAAATTTGGGATAAATTGGTAAGTATTTCAGCTTTTTGACCTTTTTATGAAAATTTTGACTTCTCATCTCAAAATTTTGACTTTTTTCTCTATATTTTTAGTTTTTGTCTCATAGTTTGACTTTAATCTCAGAGCTCTGGCTTATGACACATTTTGATTATTTATCTAAAAAATTTTGAAATTTTTTTTTCAAATTCAACTTCAATCCTGGAATTTTGACTTTTTCTATTTTTATTTTTCGACTTTTACTCTTATAGTTTTGACATTTCCCAAAATTTGGACTTTTTATTTCATAATTTTAGATATTTCCCACATAATTTTGATTTAGTATCTCATAAATAAGATTTTTGTGAATATTATGACTTTATTTCAAAATTTTGTCTCAGAAATTTTAATTTCTTTTCTTATTATTCTGACCACTCCCATTAACTGGACTTTTTCTTTCTCTTTATTTTGACTTTTCATCTTAAAGTTACACTTTTATCTCAGCCCAACTATGGCTTATCGCAAAATTTCAGTTTTTATCTCGAAATTATGAATTCGTTTATCTCAAAATTTCAACTTCAATCTTGGAATTTGTTTTTTTTTATCACAGATTTTGACTTTTACTCTCAGGATTTTACCTTTCTCTCTTGTAATTTTGTCATTTTCTTATAATTTGAACTTTCTGATTCATAATTTTATATTTTTACCTCATAATTTTGACAGCTTGCCTTATAATTGAGAATTTTTAAGTTTTCTGAGTCTATATTTCAGAATTTTGACTTTTTCTCTATTATTTTTTTAAAATTTTCTTATAATTCGAATGTTTTATCCTCAAGTTTCGACCAAATAGCACAAAATTTTGACTTGAATCTGGAATCTGCGACAAAAAGTATTGAACTTTTCCATGATACTCTAATTTTTGAAATTAATATGTTTATGCAAACAAAGTTTCTTTGTTGTATTTTTTTTTATTTTTGGTTTTGTTTTTTTCAAAAATCCATCTGTTCACCCTCATATTTGTGTTTTTCTTGCAAGTGCCATCAAATTTTCCACATTAATCAGTTTCTATTTTTAGTTATTTATCTAATATGGAGCTATTTTTAATGAGGAGTGATTTATTAGTTGTGTCCCTTTAATAATACATACAATGGGGAACATAAATTCTGCAAATGTTTAACAATGTGAGGATGTTTGAGTTAAAGTCTGCAAATGTTACTGGTGTTGTGCTGATGTTCTATGAGTCTTTGTGCAAGTGTTTCAATCATATTTTTGTTTTTTTGCTTTTTAGGAGGATAAAAGCATTTAAATTTGACCGTTAACAGACTATCATAAAGATGAAAACTGTAAAAAAAATGATAAAATTAAAGTTAACTTGTATATTTGTCATGTGATGCAGCAGAGAAACAAGCCTCCACAGCTGAAGACTCTTCCATTCTCACTTTTCCAACTTCCCCACGTGACCCTGAATGTCACAGTCGTTTCACAGGACGAGCAGCAGCGAGGGACGACGGCGGCGGCGGCGAGGAGCCATCAGCTCGTCGCGTTCCAGAGCGAGGCGGCTGATGGACAGCTGTGACGGCTGAGGTGATGGAGAGGACACTTACGCTCTCTTCTTCACCACCTCGCTCACCTCTGAATTCCTCTCGGACCGTTAACACATGTCGTCTGAAACCATGAGCATAATTGCAGCTCCTGTGTGTGTATGTGTGTGTGTGTGTGTGTGTGTGTGTGTGTGTGTGTGTGTGTGTGTGTGTGTGTGTGAAAAACCTCCCACTCAGCTAAAATCGATCATTTTCCATTTCACTCCTTTGATTAAAGAACTGCTGCTAATGGTCTTCAGCTGTTTCTGACTTCCAGCCTCATTTTGTTGCTTTGTGTCTTTTAGTCAAATGAAACTGCTCCGATAATGGGGTTTGATTTTTTTGGGGGGCATAATCAGGTTCATTTCCACTGATTTTCTTTGAAACGGCTCCTAATCAGAAACACTCGCAGAGTCATGAATATTTACACCCTGGTTTTTACTCTTTAAACCTCAAACTGTGTCTCAAACTTTAAGCGCTCGCACGTTTTAATAATCCCACCCGAGCTCACAGGGTCTTCAGATTTGCTTCTGTTGCAAAAATATGAGCATCATCAAATATTAAAGGTGGGATTTGTACGCTGTAAAAGATGACCTGCAGGAGTTCATCATGTTAGAGTGGCGGGAAAAAAACGCTCACTGTGAAGCAAAATGTGGAGCATTGGGAGACATTTCACTGTTTCGCTTGTTCCAGCAGAATTTTTGGAAAACTACGAGACAGATTTTTATGTAACTTAGTAAAAAAAAAGAGCAGCATGGAGTGAGGATGAACACTTTTAATTTGGAGCAGATTTGACTCGAAAGAAGTCAAAGAACTGAGCTCTGCTTTCCAAAGAAGGGGAATTATGCATTTTCCTCAAAACTTGGTCTTTTTTGTTCATTTTTCTCTTGGTCTTTATGTCTTAAGGGACTGTGAGGACGATTTCTGCCTGATCATTGTCCCAAATTTAAAATGAGATTAACAGGACGAAAATGGGTTATTTCTAAATTATATGTCTCAGCTTCCTGATCAGGTCAGACTCTACCGGATTGATTTACGGCAAATCAAAGTCGCTATAAAAACACCAGAGTGAGGTTTAGTAGAGAGAAGAGACTGCTGGGATTTATTTAGTAGTTAAAGAGAAAAAGGGAACTGGACTGTCTGACAGAAAAGGGACAGAAGAGCAGAAGAAAGTTTAACAGGAGAGTGATAGAGCACAGGCCAAAAGCTAAAGGCTAAAACAGTCACTAATCTGTTTGTGCTAATGTTGATTCCTGTCCACATGCAGCAGTTATTCTGCAGTGATCTGTTCAAACCTGAGAGTCTATCAATAAAATGAAGAGCCAGGTTGTGTTTGCTCTGCTTGGTGAGGTTGGAGTTGGTAGATGAGCACTGGTAGGACACAACCAGGATTCACTAACGTTACAGACATGTATCAGAGCACCGAGCTGTGAGTGGCGCTGAATGTACCCGGCTACTAAACTACGCTACAAACTTACAAAGTTTGTTTGTTGTCATGTTTCAATCAAGCAGCAACTTCCAGTCCGAAAATATGAGACAATTCGAAAGTGCTTAAAAGCTGCTGTTCTTTGAGTGTCTGCTCGAGGCTGACTCTGGAAGTACAGGAAGTCACATACCAAGACAAAAAAAGCAGTTTGCAGAGCAGATATTAGCAAAACTGTCTCCACCAATTTCACTAACAGCACACACAATACAGGGGGTGACTTTTTTTTTTTCTAACTCGGCAGTTTGGAAGATATTGAGATCGGGAGCTCGCCCTATCAGAGGCACAGGTCAGATCACATGACTGACTGAGTTTGGGCACTTGTCACCCGTCCAATTTCCAATATAGTTGCGCCAGCGTTTTGCTCATAGACTGTATAAAACATGGACGTAGTCTCCGTGACGTCACCCGTCTGTTACTGCAGCTCCGCTTTAGAGCTAGACGGTGGGCGCGACCATATTGGAAATGGGACGAGTGACGAGTGCCAAACTCACAGCTATTGGGCGCCTGTCAGTCACGTGATCTGAGCTGTGGCTCTGATTGGGCGAGCTCGGGATCTTTATATCTTCCAAACGGCCGAGTTAGAAAAAAATTCACCCCCCTCACAGTGTGTGCCGTTAGCGAACTTTGCGATCCAGACGGGAGACAGAGTTTGTACCAGGCTTTGAAAACAGCTTTTTTTCCATTCCTGTGTACGTGACTTACGGTTCTTCCGGAGCCAGCCTCAAGCGGTCGCTAGAGGAACAGCAGCTTTTTAGCACTTCAGTGTTGTCTCATTTTTTCAGACCGGAGGTTGCCGCTTGGCTTTGCTTCAAAATCCAGCTTCAAGAACAGACGGGTGACGTCACGGAAACTACGTCCATGGATTAAACAGTCTATAGTTTCAATTAACGGCGCAATGTAACTGTAGATTAATACATTACAGTGTTGCTTTGTTTCCTGTAAAATGTTATCTTGAGCAAAAAAAGGTTGACTCTGTCCAAAGGGGTCGTTCTAATCCACTTCAAGAGCCGACAACATCACGATTACTATCTATATTTATGTCAGTAGTCTATGCAATATCCATAATTTATAATTCATATATGTCACACCTATCTTATCATGTATAAACCACACATTTTACGTAGACTGTCCATACTTAGTTTCCATTTTTTGGGTAAGACACTTATGCTTATACTTGTACTTTCTTGTATTTCTAACACTTTCTGAATGGGAGTAACTGTAGACTAAAAAAGCAATTTTCCCAAAGGGATCAATAAAGTATTCTGATTCTGATTAACAGATGCAAACAGCCAAACTTTCTGTAAAAATCTACTTCCACTGTCGACTTCACTCATCAAGCACCACCAGCGCTCATCAAATGAACATTTTGGCTTCACTTTTGCAGACAAGCCGTCCATCTTTATGTACAGTCAATATTTCAAACTTCACGTGCTTCAGATGCTGGAGGCATTATTGTGCATAATGATTCTGTCCAAAGCGTCTGTACTGTACAGATTTACATATCACAGAAGACTGGATCACCAGCCTTGGTGGAGGACTGTGTGTCCTTGTTATATGTGCATTCATGATTAACACATGCACGCTTATAGAGGCTGTGAGAACTCATTAGATCGTCTGCACAATATGTTCCTGATGCTAAAATTTGGTCTATATTGAATCCCCAACTCTGACCCAAATCTTTAAATCACTTCAATAAAAGACACAAAACTTCAAAATCTATTCCTGAAAAACCTCTTGAATAAACATTTCTTTGATTCATTGATTCAGGTTGAGTCTCTCTACCTTTAAGGGAGCTTTTTCTTTTATTAACGTACAAATGTTTCTTTGCTCACAGACTTTGTGAATCAGCCGAGTTTACTGCTGGAGAGTAATTGTGCACAAATAAACACACACAGTTCACCGTAAGTCCTTTGGGAACAAACAGTACCAACAGCAGAGGAGCTGTGAGGATTTACAGAAGAATAAAGAAGCAGGAAGTCGGTAAATAGAGAGCGAAGGTAGATGAGTGCGGGGTGTAAATCTGAGCAGCAGTCAGATTCATTCAGTCTGAGGTTCATTGAGACGAAGATGGATGTTCGTCACCTTCACCTACTTGCTTCATCAACGTCACAGAGTGGCAGCAGATGAGAGCCATTAGCCCTGAGTGCTGCTTTTACACAAGACTGAGGCGAGGTGTGCGGCCAATCAGGGCCTGGCAGACGACCAAATCTCCTCCATCAGGGAGTCAACGCTCGTATGTGGAGTGAGGAGAGTAAATCAAAGTATAATACATCATAAAGTCTAATGTGATGTTTTTCCTGACTGGTGAAGAGGGTTAAAATGAGACGATAAAAAGATTAATGAAAGCACAGCAGGGGGTCTGATAACCACAACGAGCTGTTATTAACCTCTTACGCTCCATAGGGTCATCAGCAACCCATTTACCATCCCTATGACGTCTTCATAGTTTAAACAATGACGCTTTTATAAAACTCCAGCTTAGATTCTTCACATTTCAGTCGTTAAGTTTGTTTTACAGTTTTCTTCACCACCAAAATGTAATTAGTGAAAGAATCACTCACAACAACGTGGACGTCCTACCTGTTTGAGGGTCATTACGTCACATCCTGACGCCCGTACCCTGAATATTCACTCTCCTTTCCACCAGAGGAATCCAGAGTTCAAACATATCAAAAGTGTTGTTTCATCAAATTATTCCAAGTGGTGAAATTTCTCCTGTAAAGTTTGTTGTTTTTCTATCATCAATAACAGCAGCTTCACAGTCTTAGAGCATTTCCTCATCAATGTCAATCTGGCAAAACTTGGTGTGTTTGTTTTCCTCAGGGTTCTAGCTATAAAATAAAAGTGACATCTTTGTTTTCTGTTGAGTTTTTATCCCAGGACAGCTTGTGATAGACGACAAGTGCTCCCTGCTTCATTGGCCAATAGCACACAGTGGTCTTGCGTAATTGCTTTATTAGTGGGTTATTTATGGGCTATTAGGCCTCATGGTACAGTAACCAACGGCCTTACCGCTTACACAAGGCTAGCTGTAGCCATTTAGATCATTGGCGAGACCTATTTATCACCGTGTGTCTTCATTCACACTCGTGTGCACAACAGAAGAGATACAATCCATGACTAGAAACTACAAATTCATGATTCTTGTTGAACCTTTCCATGAAGAGAGCAAAGTTGACTAAAAAGGGGACACTGAGCACTGACGAAGCTGGTTTTGTTTGCACAGAGTCTTTAGACAAGAACGTTGACAGCGGTTACAACTCACTGGCCTGAGACAATAACCTCTCTAACTCCTACAAGGTTTTACCTTAAAAGCTCAACTTTCACCCAGATGTAGATGATTAAGTGTAGAAGTGATGTGGTGGATGTTTTATGTCTGACATGAAGCATCTTGATGTGATTGATTGATAAATGGTTATGAAGAATGAAGAGAAAAAGTGTTTCATTTAGCCTGATGTTAACTTTAGCCACATATTAAAACATGAGATTTAATGAAACTACAGATTTTAATCTATGTAATGAGGTGTCACTGATGAATTCTGACCTTGTGGTTCTTCAGTTATAATCTTTGAAACATAGTATGATATATAGAACAGAATTAGGTGAGATGTAAGGAGTTAATGTTATACGAGGGGTGATTGAACTTTTATGACATGTTTCACTCTCCTGTCAGTTGACTCATGACTCTGCAGCTCTGATGGGATGATAAATGATGTGTAAGAGGAAACAGAGAGTAGTTCAGTACCTTCCTCCTCTTCCGGGCCTGTGGGTGATTCTGTCCGTCCTGAGCTTTTCCCAGCAGGTCTGGAAACACTAAAGGTTTGAGCGAGCGGGAGCGAGGGGTTCTGGGATACCGGAAAGGGTCCATCATGCGGAAGTCCCGTCCATAACGCACGGTGCAGAGAGAGCGTGAGCGTAGGCGCCCCGCCGAGTGCAGGCTGTTAACACCGATCATGCTCGGAGGTGAAGGTGCATGGATCAGAGAAAAACTAGTGCAATAAAATACAAAAAAAAAAAAAAAATGAGACTGTAGAGTGATTCAGTCTCCTGCAGAAAAAAAAGTTGATCCAAAAAAGTGTGAAATGAGGCTGGTGTGATGCGCCAAGAGACAGCTGGAAGTGAGCTCAGCTGTTACAGAAAGCAGCCGGTGATCAGCGGAGACGCAGAGGGAGGCGACACATCATCAGGCGGCTGTCAGCAGCACCGGCGAACCGTGCTATCAGCAGGCATCAAACCCCAACAGTCACAGCTCTCAACGTCTTGATCAACGCCCACCAGGCTACACAGGGGTGCCCACCTGACGCTGAATTATTGATGAGACAGCCATGTATTATACATGTAGAGAAATGATTCCTGAGCCGGGAGCCGCTGGAGGCTCGTAGAAGATGACAATGAGACTTTTTCCTCTGCAGGTCAATAAATCCAGCGCTCCTCCTCCAGGTTGTTGAGTTCTTGAAGTTGAAGTGGTCGTAAAAAAGCACAGTGGAGCATTTCAAGGTTTAATATCTCCTCAGACTCACTCTGAGGGGTCTCAACAGGCTGGAAGGTGACACCTGTCCAGCTGCCACGTTTAACAAAGAAACAATGATTACACACACACTCGTACACAAAATCAGCCCTTTAACACACACACACACACACACACACACACTGACACTCTCACAGATGGTATGAAACACTGGAAGAGGTGTGAACGGACAGCCAGCATGAAACAGATGGGTGCGAAAGGCGGAAATGAGGAGGTAAAAAAAGAACACACAAAGGCACACGAGACGCTTCTTTACACACACACACACACAGAGGAGACAAACACACAATAGAGGGGGCACGGCCACCCTCGGACCTCAGGGCAGAGATCCCAGAGAGCACCTTCGATTTCGTCACAAACCCCAAAATAAATTAACGTAGAGTAAATATGAGAAAGATGAGCGGTTGATCAGAAACGTCCTGTTGCTCCTGGGAAATGGATCCCATCAGTTTGAAGAGTCCGAGTGTTCACATCATCTCGCTCACTTCTCCATCCTTCTTTTTCGTCCACGTCCGCTTTTACTGTTTACTCCCTTTTCCCTCGTGTGTGTGTTTCAGGTTTCTCTCAGGTGTTTCAGGGAGAAATCGCCGGCTTCACGTCTCCTTTATCAATCTGTTGCAATCTCTCCTCCTTTCAACCCAGCGTTCCTCTCTTCTTCTCCTCGCCGCCACCGCCGCCGCCGCTGCTGCTGCCTCTGATGCGGAGGAGGAGGAGGAGAGCTGGCCGCCTGAATCTCAGAGTGAAAGAGAAGCTGATAGGGACAGCGCGCTCCCTCGCTCTGCCTCCCTCTCCCTCCGCTTCGTCGACGCGTACCTCCCTCTCTCCCTCCCTCCCTCCTTCTTTCAGTCATTGCCAGCAAATCACAGTCTCCCAACTGCCTCCTCAGAGCACACACACACACACACACACACACACACATACACAGAGGCAGGTTACACACCGGCACATATTTTTAATAAAACACTTGCCGTGTAAATTAGTATTCTGGTGAGGTCTTAAAGGAGCGATGGGAGAGGTGAGAGGAGGAAGAAAAGATACAAAGAACCAGCAAAAAAAAAAAGAGCGGAGTGAAGAGGTGTGACTGTAAAAAAGTGTGTATTCAGCACACACACCTGCTACTGAACTATGGAAGCGTATTAAGGACAAAAATATTCAAATGAAAAAAATGAAAAGGCACCAAACTAGAGGAATAATGAAAATGAAATTTAAAATATTCAGTTATTATTTTCAGATTCAAGACGACAAATTTTGTGACAGAATCCAAATTAAAATGAAAAGGGTGTTTGCGTTTTTTGTTTTTAAGAAATGGTCCACAATTTTAATGAAATGCAAACAATTTTCATTTTAATTTGAGTTATGTCACATACATCCCAGTCTTGAAGATATAAATAGTAATAAAATATTTGATATTTCATTTTCATTATGACTCAAATGATGCGCCTTTAATCCTAAAATGAAAAGGGTTTTTTTTTTTTTTTTTTTTTCAATTTGACGTTTGCGTTATTATTCAACATGATTCAAATTAAAATGAAAAGGGTGTTTACCATTTGCGTTTTCAAGAAATGGTCTGCAATTCAAATGAAAATACAAACGTCAAAATGGAAATGCAAAAACAACAAATTTCCATTTCCATTTTAAGATTAAAGGCGCATCAATTGAGTCATAATGAAAATGAAATTTCAAGTATCTAAGTATCATTTTCATTTTCATCTTCAAGACTGCAATTTATATAACAATAAAAACAATATTCAAATTTAAATGAAAAAAGTGCTCACATTTTAATTTTCAAGAAATGATTCGCTGAATACGAGACACAACAATGTGTTAATGCAAACAAGCGGGGGGGGGGTTTTCAGGTTTTGGTGCCTTTGTCTTGTAATTTTCTTGCAAACTTTAAGGAGTTTCTGGAAAATCTAGTGTTAATATAAAGACTCCACTTCCCATAAGCCTTTGCACCCCACAGTTTCAGTTTGTTTTGGGAAAATGAATAAAGAGCGGATCTTTTCAACACTACTTTCCTTTGACCAAGATAACTTTTAATTGGAATTTAATGTTGACATGTGTAGTACCGCGCATGTTGATTTTTTTCATTGTGTCTTCCTGTGTTTTAGGGTGAAATGCTGTGAAATGTTGTCGTGTAAATGTGTACTTTCATCCCTGATACATGTCTGTAATGTTAGTGAATCCTGGTTGTGTCCTACCAGTGCTCATCTACTCCAACCTCACCAAGCAGAGCAAACGTAACCTGGACCTGACCTGCTACACCAGGAAAAGACAATAACGTCCCTGAAAGAAACAAATATTAAAAAACGTACGTAATGTTTCCAATGGTTTTGGTTTTAAAGTGGATTTGCTGCTTCTGCTTCTATGATAACAGAAGAATAAATGAAACCATCACCACACTGATGTGAAAACAGCAGAGAGACAGAACGTGTGACAGAAACCTCTGCTTACAAGATGAATGAAGGAGGAGTTTCCCTCCTGGGAGAAATCGACCAAATAGAATTATTGACTTCACGCTGAGTAAATCTGGAGCCACGGGACTGTGACCGAAGACTTAATGACTGCGCCAGACGCAGACGACAAACATCAATTTGATGTTTTTTAGTGATTTATCATCATAGGAACTAAATATTGAAGAGAACGTGAGTATGGAAGCCCTTTTCTTCCAGTTATAAAAAATAAAACGAGGAATTGGCTTTTATGAGAATGTTCTTTGACCCAAATTAAGTCAAAATTTTGAGATGAGGTAGTCAAAATTCTTAAGGTAATGGAGTCAAAATTTAAAGAAGAAAAGTCAAAATTATAAGGGAAAAAGAAATTTTGAGACAAAAGCTCAACATTTTGGGATAATGAAGTTCAAACAAGAGCATAAAAGTCAAAATTATGAGAGTGAAAATTTTAAATTTTAAGGTAAAAAGCCAAAATTGTGAGACAAAAAAAGTCAGGATTCTGAGATAAAGTTGAAATTATGAAACTTGAAGCCAACATTTCTAGAATATTGCTCAAAATTACAAAATAAAAGTCAAAATTTTGAGACGAAGAATCAAAACTTTTAGTTAAAAAGTAAAAATTCGGGGATAAAAATTGAAATCTGGAATGAAGTCAGAGTTATGACAGAAAGAAAAAATTATGTGATTAAAAAAGTCAAAAAGACAAAAATTTTCAGATGAAAAGATAAAATATGACTTTTCATCTTATTAATTTGACCTTTATCTCAACATTTGGACTCTATTAGGCAGAAACAAAAGATCCCAACAAAGCCACGTTTTATTGTTATATGTTTAACTGGTGGAAATGAGCTTTAATCATTTAACATTTAACATCTATGCAACAACTAAATCTCCATGATAAGAGTCAAAAACATAAAAAATGCTATAATCAATTACATCTGTAATTTGTAAAGAACAAAAAACATACAGTATATATATATTCACTCATAAATAAAGGAATAGACACACGTTTGTCTCTCAGATCCATGAGATAGTTTTCACATCCTCCTGATAAACCAGGCCGCTCCATCTGCTTTCAAGGTTAACTCTGCGATGTGCACCCAAATATAAATAAAAAAAATAACAACAGCTGTCTGGAGTTAGAAAATTCTGCTGTTGTTTGTAGAAAATGAATGAATTATTGGCTGATGTAAAGTCTGTTTTCAGGTGTGTGATGAGAAATCTTCCTTTAGATTCAAAAGCTCTTTAAAGCTGCACTGAGGAACTTTTAATGAATAAATATGTTCATAACTTTGTTTCCCAAACACTAATTCTGAAGTTTCTCTACCTCAGATTGATTTCTTTCAGTGTGAATTTCTGCTGAGCTCAGGAAAGTGGTGATTGGATTTTCATTGGAAAAGGTCAAAGGTCACTGATCTCTTTTCTTGTTTCTGAACACCATCTCCCAGCAGCCCCTGGGGGATTTTTGGACACTTTAAAAAAAAAATTGACTTAATTTTGGAAGTCCCGCCTCCTCCTGATTCTGATTGGTCATTTAATTCCATTTTTTTCCACAAATACTCATTATTATGAAGTTTCGCTGAGACACACTAACACTAATCTTTAACTGTGATTATCAGATGTTAAATATTTAATGTCTTTAAACCTTCATGTGTCGACCTGTCTTTGTTGACGGACCAACAACCCTGACTGTTTTCCTGCTTCTCTTCCAAGATGAAAATGTCAGAATAAAAGTTTAACGAGGGCTGAGAGTGTGAGGTAAAAAAAGGAAAGTCCGTCCCCGATGACTCGTGTCTGTTTTAGTTTTCTGACATGAGGGTGGACATGTTGGCGAGCTGACATGTGACTCCAAAAACAACCTGTGTGCAAAAACTGAAATCTAAGCAAGTCATTATGTCTTATTTGTAGCAAAAATTGTCTTATTGTTCTTGATTTGAGCCACATTCACCAGACCAGGTCATAAAAATATGTCTTATTTTTAGTAAATATTGTCCTTTCAGACTTTATATGAGCCAAATTTACCAGAACAGTCCAGAAAAATGTTGTTTCAAGGTATCATAGGACAAAAATGAGGTCTGACTTGCTTGTAATGAGGAAAAAGAATCTGTCAATGAGGTAAGAAAAAAGTTAATCCAAACGATTTATTTTTCCATATATTGCAATTTGGACTTATTTTGAACTTATTTTTGGGCTCCAACACTGCAAAAACGGAAATCTAAGCAAGTCATTATGTCTTATTTGTAGTAAAAATTGTCTTATTCTTAATTGGAGCCACATTCACCAGACCCGGTCATAAAAATGTCTTATTTCAAGTTTTTAAGACAAAAATGAGGTGTAAATTGCTTGTAACAAGTCAAAAAAATCTGCCAATGGGATAAGACGAATTCGCCCAGGAAGATTCTTGAAATTAGAAAGATGTCTTAAAACAAGAATCTTTTATCTTATCCCATTGGCAGATTTTTTTTTTTACTTGTTGCAAGCAATTGATGCCTCATTTTTGTCTTTAAAAAACTTGAAATGAGACATTTTTATGACCTTGTCTAGTAAATGTGGCTCAAATCAAGAATAGTAAAACAAATTTGACTAAAAATAAGACATAATGACTTGCTTAGATTTCAGTTTTTGCAGTGTAAGGTTTGAAACATATTATGGTTTATAGGCCAGGATCAGGTGAGATGTATTTGGTTGACCTGAAATTTCATGATAACTCCTCTGATTGTAGATGCAGCAAACATAAAAACGAAGATAGAGATGAAATACATAGAGGCACTGAGGGGGAAGGGGCAGAGAGGGACAGGATGAAAAAAGAGACATAGTGTGAAAAAGAGACAGCTGCTTAGGTCAGCAGAGACATGTGGCGGCTGTGGATAAACTCCCCCGTCTCCCCGAGCTGTCTGGACGAGGGACGGGGGGAGAGATTTAGACAGGATGTGAAGTTTTGAGCTGGAGGGAGGAGGGGACAAACTCACGGAGGTAACATCAAAAATCACTTTATTTACGCTCTTTTTTTGGGGCTAAGCAGGTGTTTTCATTTTCCTGTGTGAGCTTCAGCTGCAGTGACCCAGCTTCATTTGAGTCATTCGCTCACTTTTTGGGGTTGAATCCGTTTTTCGGATTCAAGATAGAAATGAGGAATCAGGATTTTAGCGTGAGAAGCGCTCGTATTTCCATGTGTGGTACGTGTACACTTAAAGTATGCATGAAAAACATTTGGCATGATATGGTATAAAGCTGCATTTATGTTTAACTTTATTTTCTTTATATATATATTTTATATTTTGAATGATGTTGACTCTTTTGAATGCTTTTTGTGTATGTGTGCAGTGCTGTCAATAGTGATGGAGATGTCAATTTCCCTGATGGACACCTAAAGGGATCAATAAAAATACTATCTATCTATCTATCTATCTATCTATCTATCTATCTATCTATCTATCTATCTATCTATCTATCTATCTATCTATCTATCAATAGGTTGAAGTCTAAGATTTGCAATAATTGTCAGTTTAACCCTTGGAATACCAAACTCAAACAGTGGAATAAAAGAAAAAACACTTCATTTAAAATTAATTTTGACTTTTTACCTTAGAAATTCAACATTTCAATGTCATGATTTTTTACTTTTATCCTCTTGATCTTAACATTTTTAATCTTAACTCTTAATTATAAAAAGTCAGTGCCAGGATTTTTCCTTTGAATGTTTTTATTTATCTTAACGCATGAAAAAAAGTTTTTCATTTTTTGTTTTTCAAATATTTGTAACTGAGCATTCAACTTAAAACAGTGAACTTAATGTAAATATGACTTTTTTTTTTAACTTATTTTTCTTTATGAATTTCATCAATAATCTTTTTTTAATGCTTTGCGAAACATTTCAACTCTCTTTCATCCATTTTAACACTGATTAATTTATACTTTATAAGCTTTTTCACCCTCAAATGTTTGTCTATAACATGTTCAAAAATATATGTTTGGAAAAAGAATTGAAAACATTTTTTTAGGCCCTAAGAAGAATAAAAACATCCTGACACAGGCTAATATGAATTTCCACCACATGAACCATTGAATTTAGGAGTAAATAACTCTTAAATAGGTGACCACTGTAGTGACCACTATGCACCACAGGGTTAAAACTTAGAGTTTTTATCTCAAAATTTCGACTTTTGTCTCTTTGTGGGAAGATTTGTCCAAAAAAAATCATGAAATTGTAGTTCCCAGTCATGGATTGAACTTCTTCTAGTGCGCACATGAAAGTGAATGGAGACACACAGCGATGAATAGGTCTCACCAAGGATCTAAATGGCTACAGCGCGCTTCGTGTGAGAGGTCAGGTTAAGAGTTGGAGTGACGAACAGGCCTGATAACAGAGAAACAACCCATTACCCACGATGGACCAGTCAAGCAGGGAGTGTTTGTTGTCTATCACAAGCTGTCCTGGGATAAAAACTTCACATAAAACAATGGAGTCACTTTTGTCATGAAGCTAGAACCCTAAGGAAATGAAATATGCCAAGTTTTGTTAGATTCACATTGAGGAGGAAGTGCTTTAAGACTGTGAAGGTGCTGGAAAAAAAAACGGACTTTACAGGAGAAATTTCACCACTTGGAATAATTTGATGAAACACTTTTGATATGTTTGAACTCTGGATTCCTCTGGTGGAAAGGAGAGTGAATATTCAGGGTACGGGCGTCAGGATGTGACATAATGACCCTCAAACAGGTAGTGATCAGAGTGATTCTTTCACTAATAACGTTTTGTTGGTGAAGAAAACAGTAAAACAAACTTAGAGACTGAAATGTGAAGAATCTAAGAACTGAACTTTACGAAGTACAAACCAACGGTCAGCACAAAAAAAAGCTGTTTGTCGACGTTACAGAAACTAATTTTCTCCCTGTGTTGTTGTATCGGGAATGGAGACTAAATCCTGATCTCGCCGAGGGCAAGAAAACCACTCAAGCCAGCTTTGCAAGTTGCAGAAATGTTGGTGCTGAACGACCGTAAAACGTCAAACAGTGATGTGCTCCTCTTGTTTCAGCAGAAAGAGACACAACATTTTCCTCGACCTCATCAAAAGTGAGAATTTTGTTTCCTACTTCGGTCTCAGCAGCTTCACATGCAAGGATGATTTCTCTTCTCCCCCCCCTGGTTTACAAAAACAAACATGTCATCCATCTTTTCCCCGCCGCTATTGATGCCGCTACACAATCGATAACATCAGAGCAGCTAATTACTGTTTGAACAGCGTGCTCCGACGTCTCATTGAGCCGTGCAACGTTTTCATTTCGGCAGAATTTGTTCTCCTGCTTGAACACGAGCTGGTAACCTACTTCAGCGCATCATTAGCTCACACTTCAAGCTGTAAGCCCTGAGCGGTGCTGAGGAAAGAGAGAGACAGAGAGAAGGAGGAGAGAGAGAGAGAGAGAGAGAGTGCAGACCTGTGTATCTCTGAGCCTCATAATAAAGACACAAAGTTTCCTCCACAGCAGCAGTTTGGGCCTGAAGCCAGAGCTCCAAACTCTGCAGGGAGCTCCACAGCAGCCATGTTTTTCCATGCAGGCTGCAAACACAGGGGCGAAGGAACGTGAAAGAAACGTTGATGGAGGCTTAAAGGCTTACTGCAGCATCGGGAGCACTTGTCTCCAGCTTTTCTTTTCGGGTTAATTGCTCACAAACAGTGAGCTCCTCATCAGCTATGGACACATTCAGTCTGAATGCTGCAGTGCAGAGAAAAGAGCCGATATGATCTTCAGAGGCTTTGACGGAGAGAAGGAGGAAGCAGGGAATAAATAAACAAGTGGGTTAATTATAAAAGAGGATATAATACAGAGAGTGTTTGATTCACAAATTTCCACTTCACACGTTCACCAGGAAACTTTGGCTCTCTCTCTCTCTCTCTCCGACACGTCTTTTAATTTTGACATCAAATTTGTGGACGAAAGCTTCACTTTTCATAGGAACAAACTGATTTAGAGGTAAACGGACACAGTGTACCAGAATCAACAGATACTCCTTTGTAAAGTTTTTTTTGTTTGTTAGCTCATGTTTCAGCCTTTAAGCCGTGTTTCAGGCTTAAGCTCATGTTTCAGCCTTGGGGTCAGGCGCTCGTTTCAGCCTTTATCTCTTGTATTTTTCCCTCTTTAGCTCTTGTTTAGCCTTTAGCCCGTGTTTCAGCCTCAGGGTCATGTCTTAGCCTCAGGTTCCTGTTTTAGTCTCTAGCTTGTGTTAAAGCCTCCAGCTCCTGTCTAAGCCTTAAGCTTGTGTTTTAGCATTTTGCTCGTGTTTTTGCATTTCGCTCATGTTTTAGCAATTAGCCCCTGTTTTAGCCCATAGCTCATCTTTTAACAAAGCTCATGTTTTCCCCTTTAGCCCATGTATTAGCCACTTGCTAATGTTTAAGCTGCTTGCTGGCCTTTAGCCTTTAGCTCAACTTTTAGCTTTAAGCCCTTGTTTAAGGGCTTTTATCCATTCGCCCCTATTTTAACCCTTAGCTCATGTTTTATCCTTTAGCTCATGTTTTGGTTTTTAGCTCATGTTTATGTCTTTAGCTCATGTTTCAGCCTTTAGCTCATGTTTCAGTCTTTCATTCACGTTTTAGCCTTTAGCTCATGTTTCAGCCTTAAGCTCATGTTTCAGCCTTAAGCTCATGTTTCAGCCTTTAGCTCATGTTTTAGCCTTTAGCTCATGTTTTGGTTTTCAGATCATGTTTTAGCATTTAGCTCATGTTTAAGTCTTTCACTCACGTTTCAGCCTTTAGCTCATGTTTCAGTTGTTAGCTCATGTTTCAGTCTTTAGCTCATGTTTTAGCCTTTGGCTCATCTTGTAGCATAGCTCATGTTTCAGCCTTTAGCTCATGTTTCAGTCTTTAGCTCATGTTTCAGTTGTTAGCTCATGTTTCAGTCTTTAGCTCATGTTTTAGCCTTTAGCTCATGTTTTGGTTTTCAGATCATGTTTTAGCATTTAGCTCATGTTTAAGTCTTTCACTCACGTTTCAGCCTTTAGCTCATGTTTCAGCCATTAGCTCATGTTTCAGTCTTTAGCTCATGTTTCAGTCTTTCACTCATGTTTCAGCCTTTAGCTCATGTTTCAGCCTTTAGCTCATGTTTCAGTCTTTCACTCATGTTTCAGCCTTTAGCTCATGTTTCAGCCTTTAGCTCATGTTTTAGCCTTTAGCTCATGTTTCAGCCTTTAGCTCATGTTTCAGTCTTTCACTCATGTTTCAGCCTTTAGCTCATGTTTCAGTCTTTAGCTCATGTTTTGGTTTTTAGCTCATGTTTTATTCTTTAGCTCATGTTTTGGTTTTTAGCTCATGTTTTAGTCTTTAGCTCATGTTTCAGTCTTTCACTCACGTTTTAGCCTTTAGCTCATGTTTCAGCCTTTAGCTCATGTTTTAGCCTTTAGCTCATGTTTCAGCCTTTAGCTAATGTCTCTTTTTTATATTGTAGCACTTCTTTTAGCGCTTACCTTCTGTTTCTCCATAAAGCTTCAAGGTTTTGCCTTAAGTTGTCAGTTCACCCTCCAGCTCGTGTTTTAGCTTTAAGCTCATTATTTATCATATATATTTTATGTTATTGTCTTTAGTGCAAAGTCAGTGTGAACCAGGAGAAAGTAAACAGATCTGTGCCCAAATATTAATTTTTTTTCAAATCTCTGTTTATGTTTTTATACCTGTTTCTGTTTTTTACAGAGTGAGGCTGTTTTCTTCACACCTGTGTGACCATGAACCAAATATTACAGCAGGAACCGTGAGCTCTTTGCTTTGTGGCCAAAAGATTTCACTGACTGACAGCTTTATTGATAAATGCAGCTCCTGCAGCTGTGAACGAGAAAGATTATCAGAGCAGAAGAAACACGGTGAGAGAAAAGCAACAAATAGTCACTGAAGAATCATTAAACTTTCCATCGCTGTGAGCGTCTGACGCCAGACTGACACCAAAATCTATCATGTTACTGACGGTTTTGTTTGAGGTGCTAAGTGGATTACAGACACTTTTTTTGGCCGTGGGACTCAAGCAAACTGTCCTGATGACTCTTAACAGTTTTTGTTTTGGAGAAATGAAAGTAGACCAGAACTTCTTTTAACTCTATATTTAGCTCATTTTTAGCCTTCAGCCCATGTTTAAGCTTTCAGTTCGTGATTTAAATAATCATTTAGCCTTTAGCCATGTTTTAGCCTCTAGCTCATGCTTTTGCACTTAGCTCATAATTTAACCTTTAGCTTAAAATTGAGCCTCAAGACGGTGTCTTAGCCTAGTTTGATTGTTTAGTCTGAAGCTCAAAATTCAGTCTCTAGCTTGTGTTTTAGCCTCTAGGTGACTTTTTAGCCATCAGCATGTGTGTTAGCCTTTAACTCATGTTTTAGCCTTTAGCTTGTGCTTAAGTCTTTAGCTCGTGTTTTAGCCTTTAACTCATGTTTTAGCCTTTAACTCAGGTGTTAGCCTTTAACTCATGTTTTAGCCTTTAACTCAAGTGTTAGCCTTTAACTTATGTTTTAGCCTTTAGCTTGTGCTTAAGTCTATAACTCATTTTTTAGCCTTTTGCTCATGTTTCAGCCTTCAGCTTGTGTTTTAGTCTTTAACTCGTGTTTTAGCCTTTAGCTTGTGTTTTAGCTTTTAACTCAGGTGTTAGCCTTTAACTTATGTTTTAGCCTTTAGCTTGTGCTTAAGTCTATAACTCATTTTTTAGCCTTTTGCTCATGTTTCAGCCTTCAGCTTGTGTTTTAGTCTTTAACTCATGTTTTAGCCTTTAGCTTGTGTTTTAGCCTTTAACTCAGGTGTTAGCCTTTAACTTATGTTTTAGCCTTTAGCTTGTGCTTAAGTCTATAACTCATTTTTTAGCCTTTTGCTCATGTTTCAGCCTTCAGCTCGTGTTTTAGCCTTTAGCTCATGTTTATGGCTTCAGCAAGTGTTTTAGCCTTCAGCTTGTGTTTTAGTTTTTAGCTCCCATTTTAGCCTTAAACACTAGTTTGAGCCTTTAACTCATGTTTTAGCCTTTAGCTCATGTTTCCACCTTCAGCAAGTGTTTTAGCCTTTAGCTTGTGTTTGAGCCTTTAACTCATGTTTTAGCCTTAAGCTCGTGTTTTAGCCTTTAGCTTGTGTTTGAGCCTTTAACTCATGTTTTAGCCTTCAGCTCATGTTTCAGCCTTAAGCTCATGTTTCAGCCTTTAGCTTGTGTTTTAGCCTTTAGCTCATGTTCCAGCCTTTAGCTCGTCTTTTAGCCATTAGCTCATCTTTTAGCCCTCAGCACATGTTTGAGTATTAAGCTCATGCTTTAGCCTTGAGCTCATATTTCAGCCTTTAGCCTGTGTTTAAGCTCCTAGCTCATGTTTTAGCCTTTAGCTAGTGTATTAGCCTTTAACACTAGTTCTAGCCTTTAACTTGTGTTTCAACCTCTAGCTCATGTTTCAGCCTTTAGCTCTTACTTAAGCCTTCAGCCTCATGCTCTATCACTTTTCTATTTAGCTTTTTTTCTGCTCATTATCCCTTTTCTGTCAGACAGTCCTGCTCCTGTTTTCACCACTTCCACTAAATCAATCACAGAAATTGTTTTCAGCAGAGAAAAACACAGATTTCTCTTCTCGCTGCTTAATCAGTAACCGTGGTGTTATAATAATCAGAAATAACCTGTTTTAGTGCTGATAATCTCATTAAGTTGTGCGTTTATCTCGAAGAAGACGAGTCGCCTTTCCTTAAAGCCTTTAACAAGTCAAGAAGTCAAATAACTGAAGTTACTAATGTATCTCAGGCTCTTAAGATTCACTGAAACTGTACAAAAGTAAACCTTGACCCTTCGAAATCTACTTTTTAGTCTTCTGCAGAAAAGACATTTCTCTGCTTCTGTGCAGTGTTAGAGAAGGTTTGAATCCTCCTCAGCTCTGTGAGGAGATTTCTCAGTCCTGCACCTCTTTTGTGGCGTTAATGGGAAACATATCATGAGGTTTAATCAAGCGATGAAGAGAAGAGAAGAGAGTGGGAGTCAGGAGGGGATAATAGAGAGAACGAAGGAATCACAGTGACTGAGGGAGATGACTTTACCTTATAAAAGCTATGAAATGACCGAGTTATAAAAAAGGGGGAAAGAAAAGGAGCTAATTGATGATAAAAGCGGGAGGGAGGGAGACGACAAGAAGTGTCAGGGGGATGCAGCCCCTCATTATTTTTCAGTCCAGCAGGCAGCAATTTCTGGTTTAGCTACAGGGCTGAGTAGTTGAGCTCCACTGCAGCGTTTCCTTATGAGCAGAGCTTCAACATATGCTGAATTATCACCGTGCACGCTGGGTTATGAGCGATGAAGATGAGAGTTTCCACAGATTTGACTTCAGTAGCATCCAAAAATGTAAAATAAGAAACCTCATAGCTGCAGCTCTATGTGGTTGAAGGAACAAACCAGTGCATCTTTTCTTTCATGGATAACACACAATAGAGCAAACGATAAGAGCCAGAGAAGTGACAGAAGGATGGAGGGGAAATAGAGGGAAGTTGTGATCGAAGCACAATGAGCGCGGCGACACTCCGGCGAAGTAGTGACAGAAAAAACAAGTGCCGAGTCTGAGACAACGGGCGAGAAACGTGTGTTGTTGTCGTCGGGGAGAAAATGAGACAGAGTGATAGATTTCTACAGCCGTCGACTAATGTATTTACAGCACATAAACTCTGAATCCAGACTCGAAAAGATGGAAATGAGAGGAGGAAATGAGGGATACAGGGACAGAGAGGGGGGGAGGAATGGGAGTCATTTGGCTTCAGGAAATGATGGATAAATAAGACGGAGGAGAGGAAAGAGAGGTCAGAGGGGTTGTAGAGTTCAGGCTTCATTCAGAAACAGGTGTTTGACTCGATTTCCCAAAACAATTTTTTCCATAAGGACTTTTTCTGCCCCAGATATCTGAGCTTAGCAGAAAGATCACAGTTTCCCAAGAAAAGTGATTCAGGATTTTATACATTTAATATGTTAAGTATCTTCTCATGTATCAAAAACCATATAGAAAACATTGTGCTAGCTCAATGCTAACATGAATGGAAAATTGCATGGTTATGCTAGAAGTTAGCATTGATTTAAAACAGAATTTCAACTTTCATCACAAAAACATATCACAATTACTCTTTATGGCAGAAAACACTAACAGGGAAAGTTTGACACGTCTGACTTCAGCATAACTACGGCAAGCTCAAGGTTCCAAATAACTCAAAGCATTATTCGATGGCTGTCTTAAGTCAATAAAACAAAACAAAAGAATACATTGCAATTTAACTTTTCAGAGTTATTCATGATTCTGTATTTTTTTAAGAACTCTGGAACATTTTGAATATGTTGTTTGTGAACCGTTGTAACAGTGTTTTTTCTAAAAGATGTTCGATTGTTGTATAAAACTTACATCAGAGGATAAGGGTCATGTTACCAACAGAAACAAAAGCAAAATTATGTGATAAATCTTGTATATTTACACCAATATGGTCATAAATTTACAGAAATAATTTTGCATTTTTAGGAGAATAAAGTCATGGATTTACAAGAACAAGGTTTTAAATTTATGGAAATAATGTTGTATATTTACAAGAATAAAGTCATAGATTTAAAAGAATACGGTGATAAATTTACAGAGATAATTTCTCAAATTTACTAGAATGAAGTCATAGATTTCCAAGAATACGGTCATAAATCTATCACAATTAACTCAGTGTTTTTACGAAAATGAAGTCATAGATTTACGGAAATAATTTCTAATTTTTCCTAAAAAATGACATAGTCATCCTCACTTTTGTGCAGGTGTATACTGTTTTTCTGATTTGTAGAACAAGTTTATTTGCGAGAACTTATGACTTCATTCCTGTAAATCTAAGACTATTTTTTACAAATCCATGACTCTATTCTTGTAAATCTGTAACTTTACTCTTGTAAATTCACTGGACTGTTTTTGTAAATCTAAGCATGAACCTCCACTGTAAAAGCTGATAAAAAGTGTTTTTTTCACCCCTTGATTCACAGATTAATCGTAAAAATAACTGTCAGAGTAATCGATTACTGAAATAATCGTCAGTTGCAGCCCTGAAGGAAACAGAGGGAGAGGTTGGAAGAAGTCAGGAGACTGGAGGAAGAAAGAGCAGGAGTGTGTAGAGGTTTAAGGACGGAGATAAAGCAGAGAGACAGTCCAGAGATAAGACATTAAACTGCTGCAGAGCTTTAACAGAGCGTCGATAAGGAGCGAGACGAACATTTAGAGAATCAGAGACTAAAGGGAGTGAGAGGAAAGAGAGAGAAGAGAGTGTTACTGCAGGCTGAGAGAGAGAGAGAGGATGAAAGATCTCAGCGTGATTAAAAGACCGTTCCTGGACACATAAAAAGGCATTAATAAAACAGCCGGAGCAGGGCCAGACCTGGTGGGTCACATGGCCTCAGCGTGGACTCAACAACACTCAGCTTTTCATTTCTGAGTTCAGTCCCATCACGGCTGCAGACTCCACGGCCGCTCTCTCGCTCATGCATTATAAAAACCCATTACAACCTGTTGACTCTCTCTGGGGCTCTGCGGCCGCTGACGGACCCTCTGCAGACAAAACTAATCAACAGCATCATCATTAGGAGAGCCAATGGACAGGCAGGGACGCTGATTGGTTATTTCACCACATCACGCGGCCTCAGGCCTCCGTCTGAACCCCGTCTCATGGTTCAGCATCTATCGCTGCCAAACTCCGCTGTGATTCGCTAACGGCCCTAATCTAATGCTGTGTAGTCACGCGTCGATGCCCCGAGGGCGACCGAGTCCCGTTCTCTCTGTCTCCAGATCACATAACAATAAGTCTCTCGGTCCCAGAGTACCAGGAAGTGGCGAGCTCGCGCGGCGCTCCGATTGGAGGCCCCTGGAGACGAGGCGAAGGCCAGCTGGCAGCGAGCGCGCAGCAGACCGCCAGAATCAGCCGCACAGATCTGAGGGACAATACAATGCTGGCAAGAGCCGCTCGCTCGCGTTTGGGACGGTGGGTCTGTGTATGACAGCATGTGCATGTATGTGTGGGCTATTTTTGACCTGAGAGGAGCTTACTTTAAGCAGATCCTTGTGGAAATCTTGGCCGTCGTTCAGTCCTTCCAGGTTGCAAACGAACTGTGTGCACGACATCCTCTTGCCAATATTCTAAGAAAAGAGGAATTCACTTTTAGTTCACACTTATACCGTTTTATTCTCTAAATCTAAACCAGCTCTTAATGTTAAATCAATTTAAATATCAAGTTTTAACTGACGACAAGATTGAAAGGAGAAGATAGTAGCACTGCAAAAAGTGAATAATAGCAAATGTTTGTCTTATTTTTAGTGCAAACTGTCTTTTTAGTTTAAATATGAGCCACATTAAACTGACAAATCCAGAGGCATGTTTTATTTCAAGATATCAAAAGACAAAAATGGTGTCTGAATTACTTTTACACTGCAAAAAAACTGTAATCTAAGCAAGTGTTTGTCTTATTTTGTGGGAAAACAGTCTTTTCAGACTCAATTTAAGCCAAATTCACCAGACCAGTCCAAAGAATGTCTTGTGTAAAGTTATTTAAAAACAAAAATAAAAAACAAAAATTCTGTCAGTGGGATAAGAAAAAGTGTCTTGTATTAAGACATTCTGTTAAATTTGTCTCACCCCATAAGCAGATTCTTTTATTTTATTACAAGCAATTCAGACATCATATTTTGTCTTTGGCATGAGATTTCAACAACACATAAGAGTGCACGACAAAAACTGAAATCTAAGCAAGTCATTATGTCTTATATTTAGTAAAATTTGTCTTACTATTCTTGATTTGAGCCACATTTACTAGACAAGGTCATAAAAATGTCTTATTTCAAGTTTTTTAAAGACAAAAATGAGGCATCAATTATTTGTAACAAGTAAAAAAAAATCTGCCAATGGGATAAGATAAAAGATTCTTGTTTTAAGACATCTTTCTAATTTCAAGAAACTTCCCATTGGCAGATTTTTTTGACTTGTTACAAGCAATTTACACCTCATTTTTGTCTTAAAAAACTTTAAATAAGACATTTTTATGACCTGGTCTGGTGAATGTGGCTCAAATGAAGAACAATAAGACAATTTTTACTACAAATAAGACAAAATGACTTGCTTAGATTTCAGTTTTTGCAGTGTTGGAGCCCAAAAATAAGTTCAAAATAAGTCCAAATTGCAATATAAGGAAAAATAAGTCATTTAGATTTACTTTTCTCTTACCTCATTGACAGATTCTCTTTCCTCATTACAAGCAAGTCAGACCTCATTTTTGTCCTATGATACCTTGAAACAACATTTTTCTGGACCGTTCTGGTAAATTTGGCTCATATAAAGTCTAAAAGGAAAATATTTACTAAAAATAAGACAAACACATGCTTAGATTTCAGTTTTCTGCAGTGAGTCGATTCAATGCAGAGTGACACAGGTTGCACCTCACTTTAAAACAGAGTTTTATAGAGGTTTATGTTTAAGATGCTGCACCAAACTCAGTATTTTATGAGGAGGGAGGGGGGTGTGACCCCTCCAAAGCTTGAAAAAAGCCATGCACACTGTTCTGTAAAGATGTATAAATGTTGTATCCTGCTCAGTTTTTCCTCCATAACTTTATAATTAATTACTGGAGCAGTGCTTAAAAATAAAAGTCACAGCCTGTAACTGTGAGAATAATGATGAGGAGAGTGAGAGAGCTGAACTGTCACCGAGGAAAGCGGCCAATCGCTCAGATTTGCAGAAGAGGCTCTGGCTATAATAGGAGCAGATTAATGACAGAAAAAGAGGCTCAGAGAGCAGGACTGCAGCCGCAGATCAGCCGCTGATCAGGACCAGTTTTACATCCTCAGGACTCAGAGTTAATCACAACGTCTGCTGAGGAGTTTTTCTGCAGAGAGAGTTCATCTAAAACACCTAAAACCAAAATCACTGAGTTATTTTCACTCACCTGACCATGCAGGTCTGTGTTCAGCAGCATGAGAGCACAGGTGAGCGTGTGAACGGCATCTGCAGGTGAGAACAGAGTTAGAGAAATGAGTCTCCACAATCATCCCAAATCAATTTTAAAAAACTCATTATGAAGCGTGCAGCAGCACAAGGCTGTTGTTTACCTCCGTTGTCATGACGCCCAACATTGAGCTGCTGTATTACTTTAATGAAATCTTTTGAAAGCTTTTTTTTTTCCTTTAAAGACCACAGTGGCACATATGTTAGTACAAAATTATGTTTGTGTCGCGTTATAGATGAACATGCAAGCACTTCTGCGCAGCACTTTAGCGCAGCTGTGTTATAAGATCCACGCCCACCGTGAGTCTGTAGTCGGGCTAGAGGAAAAGGTAACCAAACCGAGTAGAGACGAGGAGAGTAGGGCTGGAATTGTATAGTGGAAAAGCGCCATTAGAGAGAGTGGAATGGGTCGAAATGGAATATCCTCTGCATAAGAGTGAAAATGGACAATCTGATCAAGGGGAAGGAGGTAGAGGATGAAAAGGAGAGGACCAAGCAGTGAGCCCTGAGGGACGCCTTCAAGTGAACCCCCCCCCCCAGAGCACACTGCTCTAACATTTTTATCAGAAAACATGGATAACAGACTCTTTAAAGGAGCCGGAGAGAATCACACTCTGAGGTTGGATATTCTCTCTCTCCGTTCTTTTTGCTGCTCGTGCTCAGAAACTCGTCCCTGCAGCCCTCACCTTCTGATGGTATGACTCTCGGGTTGCAGTCCAAATAACGCTTAGAGAAGTGTGACAGCACCCGCTCTCTCTCCTGAGTCTCCCCCATCAGGGCGAACTGCCTGAGGAAAGTCCTACACACACACACACACACACACACACAAACACACACAGAGTCAGCAGATCTTTAACACATACTCATCTATTGTGTGTTAAAATGACTGTTTTAATCTGTGATGAGCATTTTGGTCCTGAGCAAGAAAAAGTCCAAACTCACTTCTGAGAAAACCTTCAGGATTAAATAACTGTATCATCATCTTTCTGTTCTCATTCAGATGTAAAAACATCTTGAAGTTACATAACTCTGTTATAACAGTCTGGCTGATATGAATAAACATATCTGATTATTGTTTTTATGTAATCAGTTGTAAGTGATGGAAAAGAAGTATAAAACAAAATGCTTCTCTCAATGAAAATAAACTCCTGGATATTGTTTAAAATTGTTCAAATGTTGCAGAAATGATATTTGACCTGGATCATACAGATAAAATTCAGACACTAAAGATAATTAATGTGAAGGGGGAAAAGAGGAGGAAAGGAAAGCGTCAGAGAGAAGGAAAAAAGAAAAGAAAAGTATAATTAACCTTCCATTTATTCATTCATTCCTTTATTGTTTGTTTTTTTTCCTCTTTCATCATTTGATACCATTTTTCTTATTATTTTTATTCATCTATTTTAATTTTTTCCACCAATACACACACGTTTATGTATATACATGTGCAGCCACACACACAAAAATACAGAATTTCAAAACCCAAAATTTAGAGGGAAAAAAGTATAAGTGCCTGCTTTAAGAGTTTCTCTTTTTGTTTTGTAAATGTTTCATTCCTCACTTGTCATGTTATGTTTTACACCACTCCATAAAATAATAATAAAAGAAATAAATGAATAATATTAAGCACAAAAAAATCATCAATAAGATAAAACTAAGACTAACAAAACAAAGAAAACTGCACAGACGCAAGACTGTGAGTTTCATTTTGATGTAAGGCCCATGGCGCCCTCTAGAGGGCAGTACATCACAGTGGAGTCTGCTCATTCATGTTCTCACAGTAATGAAATCATTTAGGGTTGGATTGAATGAGAATTCCTTTTTTCTGCTTCATGTTCTCACCTCAGAGCCTGGTCCAGAGAGAGGCCTGTGAAGTTGAAGAAACTCAGATACTCCTCTGCTACCATCCGGCTGAAATCATTGCTGCGGACAGAAACACAGACAGGAATAAACTGAAGCCGGAAAAGAGAAAAACGCAGCCAGAAAGCTGGAAAACCTGCATATCAAAGCAGAAAGCAGTACAAAGTGTTAGTCAGGAGCTCAAACACTTCCTGAGTTTGATCAGTCAGTCAGCTGGAGATCCAGACCGGAGGCCAGAGAAGAAAAAAAGAAAAAGACTGAGAGGGTTCATCCGTCAGACGGAGAGGAAACCCTTTAATCCTGAATTCTTTCTAATCAGAGCGGGCAGGCAGCTGACAGAGTGACAGGCTGATCGAGCTGCACGGCACCGAGAGGAAACAGAGAAGATACAGCAGGAAGAGAGAGAGAGGGGCAGAGCAGGAGAAATAAAGTTTACTGATACGTTTTCATTCAGAAAATACACACAAGATGGAGCAAATATAAGACAAGCACATGATACAACAAATATAAGAGCATGAAAGCACATGTTGGCTGTGAGGTGGTAATTTTGTACATGTGTCAACAGTTTTAGGATTGCAATTTATTTAGGGACGCTCCGATAACTCTACTTTTCTTAGTTCAAGACAACTTTTAATAGATAAAACATGACAAGGTAATATATTTATCAACAGAATCATTTTAAGTTTGTAGCCTAGTTTAATAGCCGGCTACATTTAGCTTACTGACCATTTTTTGCCACTTTCCCAATGTTTTTCAAGTTTTTTACCAATATTCTCGCCAACTTTTCGCGCTTTTGAACATTTTTGCCACTCAAAAGTAATTCTTATTGGTTCTTCTGGTGGTAATTTTCCACTCTTTTGGGCCTTTTTTTTGCAACCCTTCCAGTATTTTCCAAGTTTTTGCCAACTTTTCTTACTTTTAACCAATTTTGCTACCTTAAACTAATTTTTATTGCTTCATCTTGTGGCAAATTTTCAGTCTTTTTGGCATCTTTTTGACCAATTTTTGAGACTTTCAGAATATTTTCCGAGTTTTTTGCCTTTTTTTTATTTTGACCGTTTTTGCCACTCGTAACACTTTTTTTTTTTTTTTTTTTCTTTTTGTAGTCATTTTTTACTCTTTTTTTGCCTCTTTGGACCAATTTTTGCTCCTTTTAGCAAATTTTCCAAGTTTTTGGGAATTTTCTTGCTTCTTCTTGCTGTTTTTGCTACTTTTCACCACTTTGGTTTTTTTCTTATATGGAGGTAGTTTTCAACAATTTGTCTCTTTGGATGAGTGACGCTGGTGTAGAGCAGAAAATATGTTCAGCAAACAACAAATATAAGAGCATCAGAGCACATGTTGGCTGTGAGGTGGTAATTTTGTACATGTGTCAACAGTTTTAGGATTGCAATTTATTTAGGGACGCTCCGATAACTCTACTTTTCTTAGTTCAAGACAACTTTTAATGGATAAAACATGACAAGGTAATATATTTATCAACAGAATCATTTTGAGTTTGTAGCCTAGTTTAATAGCCGGCTACATTTAACTTACTGACCATTTTTTGCCACTTTCCCCAATGTTTTTCAAGTTTTTTGCCAATATTCTCGCCAACTTTTCGTGCTTTTGAACATTTTTGCCACTCAAAAGTAATTCTTATTGATTCTTCTGGTGGTAATTTTTCCACTTTATGGGCCTTTTTTTGCAACCCTTCCAGGATTTTCCAAGTTTTTGCCAACTTTTCTTGCTTTTGACCAATTTTGCTACCTTAAACTCATTTTCATTGCTTCTTCTTGTGGCAAATATTCACTCTTTTTGGCATCTTTTTGACCAATTTTTGAAACTTTCAGAATATTTTCCGACTTTTTTGCATTTTTTTTATTTTGACCATTTTTGCCACTCGTAACACTTTTTTTTTTTTTTGCTTCTTTTTGTAGTCATTTTTTACTCTTTTTTTTGCCTCTTTGGACCAATTTTTGCTCCTTTTAGCAAATTTTCCAAGTTTTTTTGGCAATTTTCTTGCTTCTTCTTGCTGTTTTTGCCACTTTTCACCACTTGGGTTTTTTTCTTATATGGAGGTAGTTTTCAACAATTTGTCTCTTTGGTTGAGTGACGCTGGTGTAGAGCAGAAAATATGTTCAGCAAACAACAAATATAAGAGCATCAGAGCACATGTTGGCTGTGAGGTGGTAATTTTGAACATGTGTCAACAGTTTTAGGATTGCAATTTATTTAGGGACGCTCCGATAGCTCTACTTTTCTTAGTTCAAGACAACTTTTAATGGATAAAACATGACAAGGTAATATATTTATCAACAGAATCATTTTAAGTTTGTAGCCTAGTTTAATAGCCGGCTACATTTAGCTTAGCTACTCACAGCTCGGTGCTCTGAGACACGTCAGTAACGTTAGTGAATCCTGGTTGTGTCCTACCAGTGCTCATCTACCAACTCCAAACTTTGGACCTGTTTTAGCCCATTTAGCCTTAAGCCTGTGTTTTAGCCCAAAGCTTGTGTCTTAGATTTCAACATCTGTTTTAGCCTTTGGGTAATGTTCTGTTGTAATTTTCTATCCTTTGGCCTATTGTAATATTTAGCTTGTGTTTTCAACTTTACCTGAAATTACAGCATTTAGCCTGTGTATTAGCCTCCAGTCCATTCTGTGTTTAGCCTTTAGAAAGTGTTAAAGACTTGCGGTCATGTTATAGCCTATTATTCCTGTTTTTGTCTTTAACTTAGGTTTTAATCTCTAACTTATGTTTTAGCCTTTAGCCTGTGCTCTATCTCTCTCCAGCTCTTCTGTCCCTTTTCAATAAGACAGTCCAGCTCCTGTTTCCACTTTTACTTCTAAATAAATAACAGAAATCTTTTCCAGCAAGGAAAAACACAGATCTTTCTTCTCTGTGCTTAACTTCCTCGACCTGTGTGGCGTTGTTATAGAGACTTCTACTTGCTGTAAATCAATCTTGTCCAGTCCAACCTTCTTAAGTAGAAATAACATTTTGTTTTTTTAAAGTTGATAATCTAGTTTTAAGTTGTAGATGATGATCAGGCATAAATCTGGATATCAGACTTTTTTGGGATCACTTAAAAAGTCCTCACAGTCCCTTTAAGTTTGCTGCAGAACTTTCACACTCCTGTGATCTCAAATTTGACATTTTGTGACATCTGAAGCTCGGTAACACAACAAACCCCTTGCAGCTCACTTTTTGCTGAGGTGTCGAGCCACGTCGGACTTCCTGAAGCCGTCCAGGTTGAAGAGACGTTTTGCCAGACGCTTGGCGGCCGCCACATCGGCTCGGTTACTGCCGTTAGTGAGAGTGTCGCTGCTGCCCAGGCCGAGCCGGTCGCTGAGGTCCTGGTCCAGCTCTGAGTCTGTGGCCAGACGAGCTTTGTCCCTGCTGAGAGAGAGAGAGAGAGAGAAAATATCCAGCTATTAAAATCAGACACTTACAGATCGAAAGGATATCTTAAGAAAGGGAGAGAACATTTTGAGCCAAAGGAGGAGAAAGTGGAACTGGGTTTGTAAATAATTAAAGAGGAAAGAGAAGAAGAGGAGGTATGAAGAACGAGGGTGATATAATAAAAAACTAATATCTCAAGTGTATCAATAATTTAATGATGCAAATAGATGATCTTTGCAGCTCTGGTTTTACACCCCAGCCCCCAGCTGTGTGTGCTCTTAAAAGAGCGAGAGGAAGAGAGATAAAAAGACAAATATCTGTTCATAAAACTCCAGAGAGGATGATCAAGAGGTGCAATAAAAGCAGAATGAGCAGGAAATGAAGGAACAGAATATTTGATGTTGTAAACAAACCAAATATTCTGTGTGAATTAGGGATGAATCATTTGCAAAAATGATATAATTGTGATTTGTTTTGAGTCTAAGCACATATTTGAAAATGAACATTGACATTATTTACAGCATGAAAACAACAAATGAACACTTGTTTTACTACTTGTGACTGCTTTTTTGCCCTTTAGACCAATTTTTATGCTACTTTTTGAAAATTTTCTAAGCTTTAGCCACTTTTCTCACCAACTTTTCTTGCTTTTGAACATTTTTGCCACTTAAAACTCATTCATATTGGTTCTTCTTGTGGTCATTTTTCACTCTTTTTTGCTTCTTTGGACCATTTTTTGCCACTTTCCCAATGTTTTTCAAGTTTTTTGCCAATATTCTCGCCAACTTTTCGTGCTTTTGAACATTTTTGCCACTCAAAAGTAATTCTTATTGGTTCTTCTGGTTGTAATTTTCCACTCTTTTTGGCCTTTTTTTGCAACCCTTCCAGTATTTTCCAAGTTTTTGCCAACTTTTCTTGCTTTTAACCAATTTTGCTACCTTAAACTAATTTTTATTGCTTCTTATTGTGGCAAATTTTCAGTCTTTTTGGCATCTTTTTGACCAATTTTTGCAACTTTCAGAATATTTTCCGAGATTTTTGCCTTTTTTTATTTTGACCGTTTTTGCCACTTGTAACACTTTTTTTTTTTGCTTCTTTTTATAGTCATTTTTTACTCTTTTTTTTGCCTCTTTGGACCAAGTTTTGCTCCTTTCAGCAAATTTTCCAATTTTTTTGGCAATTTTCTTGCTTCTTCTTGCTGTTTTTGCCACTTTTCACCACTTGGATTTTTTCTTATATGGAGGCAGTTTTCAACAATTTGTCTCTTTGGTTGAGTAACGCTGGTGTAGAGCAGAAAATATGTTCTGCAAAACAATTTTATCAGGTATTCAGAGGTTAAAAAAACATTGCACTGTCTGCGATTAGAATATTGACATACTGGGATCTTATCTAAATCGTGATTGATTGCTTGGCCCTTGAGTGAATTCACTGTACACGATTCAGACTGCATGAAAATCATGAAATTTCCCAACATTCGTCTGGATTAAACCCTCCTATAAATGCATTTAAAATCTCCTCTCTTCAGCTTTCTCTGTTATCACCTCCTCATTAAGCTCCTCCAAAGCATTAGCCGGTTCAGAAGTGCAAAACTTCATCCCTCTGAGTTCTTCTGAGATAATAATTTAAGCATGTTATGTCACTTTGAGCTTCTTTCTGCCTCCTGTTTGAATATGGATGACAGAAACCAGGTCTCTGAGTTCAGTTACTTAGAATTCGACGTGATGCTGACATTTGTCGCTGCGTGTCCATTCGAGTCACGTCGAGAGAAAACAATGACGCTCCGACAGCTGAGAGCTGAATTCAGAGAAACAAGAAAACACTTCCTGAACAAGCAGAGCTCTCATTTGGATTTCTCAGCATGAGGGACAAAGCCAAGAAAACCCACAGTCCTCGAGCCCTGCTTCCCACACTTACACATCTTCATACTGTACGTGAGTCAGAGCGAGTCACAGCAGAGAGAAACAGTCATTAATGACACAAGGAGGCACTTGGAGAAAGTTACAGAGGCTGAATGAACAAGTTTGGGTTCAGGATGTTCAGAGAAAGTGCTCATATACACTGAGCTCAATGATAACATGCTCATGCTCATGCTCGGCTGATAATAACACTGATGTCTGTAGGAGTGTGTGCATCATTTACAGCCAAACAAATCCTGCAGACTCTCACTGATTGTCATGTAACTCTGCAAAACTGGGATTTAAGCAAGTCATTCGTAAACAAATGTCTTGATATGAGCCACATTCAACTGACAAGTCCAGAAAAAAATGTCTTATCCCAAGATATTTAAAACAACGCCATGCCAACTGACAAAGTTTAGAAAAGAAATCTGTGTTTTTCTCTACTGAAAACTATTTATGTGACTAATTTGGTAAAAATAGTGGAAACAGAAGCTGGACTTCAACAAGAGCTAAAGGCCAAAAAACAAGCTAAAGGCTAAAAAATGAGCTAAATGCTAAGAAACAACTAAAGGCTAAAACACAAGCTAGGGGCTAAAAAACGAGCTAGAGGCTAAAAAACAACTAAAGGCTAAAACATAAGCTAGAGGCTAAAAAAACGAGCTAGAGGCTAAAAGACAACTAAAGGCTAAAACACATGCTAGAGGCTAAAAATACGAGCTAGAGGCTAAAACATGAGCTAGAGGCTAAAAATAAGAGCTACAGGCTAAAAAAACAACTAAAAGGCTAAAACACAAGTTTCACGCTAAAAAAACGAGCTAAATGCTAAAAAACAAGCTCAAGGCTAAAACACAAGTTTAAGGCTAAAAAAATGACTTAAATGCTTAAAAACAAGCTAAAGGCTAAAACACAAGTTTAAGGCTAAAAAAATGAGCTAAATGCTAAAAAACAACTAAAGGCTAAAACACAAGTTTCAAGCTAAAAAAACGAGCTAAATGCTAAAAAACAAGCCCAAGGCTAAAACACAAGTTTGAGGCTAAAAAAACGAGCTAAATGCTAAAAAACAACTAAAGGCTAAAACACAAGCTAGAGGCTAAAAATACAAGCTCAATGCTAAAAAACAACTAAAGGCTAAAACACAGTTCAAAAATCAAGCAAAAGGCTAAAAAACATGCTAAAAGTAACAAACACAAGCTAGAGGCTAAAATATGAGTTTTAAGCTAAAACAAGCTCTAGAGGCTAAAGCACGGGCGAAACTTTGGTCTGTTCAAACCTGAGAGTCTATCAATAAAATGAAGAGCCAGGTTACGTTTGCTCTGCTTGGTGAGGTTGGAGTTGGTAGATGAGACCTGGTAGGACACAACCAGGATCTACTAACGTTAAAAGTCACGTCTCAGAGCACCAAGCTGTGAGTGGCGCTAAATTTCACCAGCCAGATCCACACTACAAACTTACAAAGTTTGCTTGTTGTCACGTTTCAAACAACACACATTACCTTGTTGCGTCATATTCAGTAAAAAGTTGTCTTGAACAATGTAAAGTAGAGTTAAAAAGGAGAGCTAATCTACTTTCGCTTTCACTTTCAAAACCAATGCAGTCATGACAGTTAAAAACTAGCTTTGAATTTAAAGAAGGAACAAATAAGAACCAGTTAGATTATAATCTGTTATTGTGGTCTGTGAAAACTGGCTGTTTTGAATTTATGTTTGTGTTTCTAGAGTTTCTGCAGAAAGCCTCAAGTGGACATTTGAGGAACTTCCTAAACTTTACACAAGCGTTCAGCAAACACAGTTACGAGTGTTGTTCTCAGTCTGACAGGAAGAATAAACCATGAATGAAACACATCACTTCCTGTGAGGGGACGTACCTGTGACACGACCGCCTCACTGACAAAAACTTCTCCTCTCGTGCTGCAGAGGAGCCGTTACAGCAGAAAACAGACGTTTCTATCCTCGTTTCCGTCCCCTGACCGACACCTCGCCTCCTCCTGCCGCCGTGCACCCCACCTCCTCCCCTCCTCCTGGTCTGTGCACCTGAACGCATCACCATTCAGACCCGGAGCTAACTCACACCTGAGCTTTCTCTGAGCAGACTCCACATTCCTCTGTGAGTCTCTCTCTCTCACTCTCCCTCTATGTTTACTGTCATTTGAGCTTCACAGCAAGTTTTCTTCCCCCCAAAGTAAAAGAGCAGTTTGTCCCACGTTGCCTCTCCTTCTCTATCTTTTCCCCTCTGAGTCTGTTTGTTTCTGTTCCCTCCCCTCTCTCTCTCTCTCTCTCTCTTTCTCCCCTCCTTCTTTCTCTTCTTCAGTGTAAACGCTCACTGTCCCCCACTGACCTTGGATTCAAGCATGGCATGAAACTTGGCTTGTCTGCTGCCTAAAAATCCCTCCCCCTGCCTCATTTCATTCCCCTGCTCCTCCTTTGAAACACATCTCCAGTTACACACTCATCTCTGCATCCTTTGGGAGTTGTTCGAGCTCTGGTCTACCTTGTCTGCGGTCTCACCTTCAGAGGAAACAAAGAAATAAGGTGTCATGTGTAAACTCACAGGCCTCTCCTTTGGGTGTGCCTCTAAACCGCCCCGGTGAATAAAAATCTGGCCTTTTGTCAGCGTCTGAGTGTGTTTACAGCACACGCTTGCATCAGGGCCTGCAGGAGTTTTCTGCTTTAGGCTGCACCACCTGTTTGATTGTTTAGTGAAGAGGCAGCACAATTCAGAGAGGTCCTGGGAGAATTCACCGGTGTCAGCCTCTGCTTTAACGGTATCCCTCACATAATTACAGCCCTTCTCAGTCCACTGGGCCGTTTTGCACAATGAGCCACTGTCTAATAGCAGAGAGCATCTGAAAAGGCTGATGCGAGGGAACGAGGAAGAGGAGGGGGCTGAAATTCCATCTTTTATCAAAGTATGGACAAGCCCTCAGAAATATTTGGTCTGGTCGTCTCGCTCCTGGATTCCTCAGCTGCCGCGCTGCCAGAGTTTGAGTTGCGCTTGGAAAACCCGAGATAAGATCAGCACAAAGCAAACATCCACCTGAGCCGGCGCAGTGAGATTTAACTCTCATATGAAGAGTTTTATCTGGAGGGTGGGGGGGGGGCACAACAATGTGTGTTTGAAGGCAGAGAAACAGGAAAGAAAGGGGAGAATGAAGCTGGTTAACCTTTAAGCGAGCGCTCATGCATTCACACAGAAACACGAGCCAGGATTACTTTTACTGCCTCACTCGTTTACTCAGGTCAGCTTTGAAAACTTCAGCTCATTACTTAGAGACTTAAACCAACACAAGAGTTTGTGTCAGCCACAGTTTTGACCCCAAGTGTCACTCTTTTCTTTTTAGAGTTATTTTTCTGTCTTTCGTGCTTTTATTTTGAAGGAAACAGGACAGTGAGTAGAGCCAGAAACAGTGTGGGAGAGGGGAAGGGTGCCAAACTAATCTGACTATCTTAGGTGAAATCCACAATTTTTTTTTTTTTTTTTTTAAGTTATTTTTTTGGCCTTTGTGCCTTTATTTGGATAGTGGAGGACAGTGGATAGCGTCGGAAAGGGGAGTGACATGCGGGAAATAGGCCACAGGTCGGATTCGAACCCGGGCTGCCCGCGCGAGGGCAAACCTCATGGTGCACAGCCATATCCACTAGGCCATCCGCGCCCCGAAATCCACAATTTTATTCGTGTATCATGAACCTAAACAGCTGATCAGTTCACTGCAGACCCTGTTCAACTTATCTGTTTGATTCCTCTCCTAAAACTCTGTTAATATCTCAACACCTTTCATCAACACAAACTCACCAACCTATCAAGTGACCACTTCCAGGTGATGTTTAAATTCTGACTTTGTAAATTTGTCCCGATGCTTTTAAAAGTGATTACAATCTTGATTTTTTTTGAGTATTCTTGAAATTTACATTTGTTTTCCGATTGTAAAAGTATTTCAGACGGTTGTTTTGGTTTGCACTTCTATTTAAAATAGTTTCAGCATCATTGACTCAACAAAAACATTCAACAGTGAAACGTCTGTCCTCTCACGCCACCTAGTGGTTAAAACGGCAAGGTGACCTGATGCAGTCGCTCTACCTCTGCAGTGCTGTCACAGTAAGTTAGGATGACATCTACAGAGCAGGTTTATCTCAGGAGGAAGAGGAGGAGGAGGAGGAGGAGGAGGAGGAGGAGCTGATGTCATCATTTACACACAACAAAGACAAAACCATCAGGAAAAATCAAACTGGATTACACCTTTAAGATTTAAGGTGGAATTCGAGATGAAAAGATGTTTGATAAATATATAAAACATGAAGATAAAGGATGATAATGAAGGATTTAAACCTCCTGGGCTGAAGATTGGAGTCTGTAAGAAGTTAAAACAAAGTCTTTGAGTCTCACACAGTCAAGGTGAGTCTGCAGCAGCCATCTGCTTCTGTCTGACATCCTCACACACACACACACACACACACACAAAAGCATGCACATTAAAATTCACCTACAGATACAGGTGCATGCACACGCTTAAACAGGAACAGACAGCACAGATGGAACCACACACACACTGAAACACACACACACACACACACACACACACACACACACACACACACACACACACACAGAGGCTCAGTTAGCGGCCTGGCACACAGCAGAGGGACCACACTCAGCCTTGTAGCGACCTTCACTCCGCTCCAGAATAGCACTGCAGCACCGCTCTGCACAGACGGAGACGCTCTGGAGACTGACAGCAGCACATTAACGGACGACTGACCTGAGCCAGGAGCCAAAAACAACTCAGAAATAAACCTAAAAACACACTCTGCTGCTCCGTCACCACTTACACCTCATAAACCCTTTTATGCTGCACCTGTAAAAATATGACGACTGACGGAAGGAGGAGTGTATACGAGATGATGACTGTGAACTCCTACTCTCTGTTTTCAAGAGCACGGAGGATGTAAACAGTTTAAAATAGTTCATTTTAACGCAGCAACAAACATAACCTCACTTTAAAACACTGAACTTGTGATGACTAATAGAATGAAAATACCCCCAATATGGGATTTTTAATCTTCACTTTGCTGCTAAAACAGTTTCAAATCTACAAATTTCAACTTATTTTATAACCAAGTTGATTAGAAAAGTGAAGAATTAGAATGAATTATGAAACCAAGAAACACTAAAATATATAATGAATAAATAATAAGGGTCTTTGTGCCGACACAAGATTAAGAAACTGCAAGACGTTCCCCTAAAAACGAAATATTTCATGGATAATAGGGCTGGGCAATTAATTGGAAATTCAATTAAATCACAATATTTCTTTAATCTCAAATGAGTCAGGATACCAGATACAATTTTTTGCAGGAGTATCTTTGCAAGAGGAACAATCAAAGTGGAGAAAAGTGGCAACAACAGCAAAGAGTAGCAATAAAGATAAGTGTAAGATAGAAAAAATGGTTAAAAAAAAAGTAAGAAAATTTGCCAATAAATTGGGAAAATGCTTGGAAAATAGACGGAAAATAGCAAAAAATGATCCAAAAGTGCCAAAATAAAAGGTGAGAAGTGACTAAAATGAGCAAAATGCAGTTATGAGTAGAGAAAATGGTATTGAGTGCAAAGAAAAGATGCCTAATATTCATGTTTAAAGCATACATTTATATTCATCTTATATAGTGTTATAATTTTCTGAAACACTTAACTTGGAATTTTCATCTCAAGAAATAAATTCTTGAAAAAATTCACTCAACAAAAAATGAGTCTGTGTAATATCTGGGTTTCATTTTCTGGAATGAGTGAAAAAAATAATCAACTTTTTTTCATGATATTCCAATTTTTGAGATATAACTGTTTATACAAACAGAGTTTCTTTTGTTGACTTTTTTTTTAATCCTTCTTTTCTCTCTTGTTTGTTTTTCTCATTCAATACAATAATGGAAAAAAAAAATCTTCCCCTTCAATAAAGCAAATGATGTGAACTTTTCAATATCAATCAAAACATCTTTTCTTTTTTAACAATGTTTATTCCTAGTTTTATTTTTAAAATATGGAGCTCTTTTTAGTAAAGGGTGATTTTTTTGCTTGTTTGTATAACAACACATAAGATGGGGAACCTAAAAATAACTGCACAATAAATAGCAATTATGTTATTTTTGTAAATTGTTCAGCCCTAATGGAAAATAAGTAAGTATTTCTTTCCTTGAAATACTGGTTTTCCAGCATTTAATTGTCAAATTTCAAACTCAAACGATGAAAAACAGTGACGTGAAAAGCGCTGCTTTGAGTTTTACAGCCACCTGATGTCGCTGTGTCTGACAAATTTGAGGCTTCACAGTTTTTAATTCTATTTTTGACTCAAACTTTATCAAATAAATGTTTTTTCTGATCTTAAATGTGTTGTTGTTGTTGTTGACTGACCTGGGCAAAGTGAAGGTCAGGTTGCTGTACCAGCTGCTGCCCAGCTGAGCGCCCTCCTCTCCTCTGTGCGTGTCGTCCGATCCGCTGCTCAGCCTCTCGCTGGACGGCGCCCTCGTGGCGTCCGAGTCTCCCGTCACCGTGAAGATAGAATCGGACAAACTCGGCCTCTCGTCGTGCGCCAGCGGTGCGAAGCTGAGCTGCACGATCTGCCTGGCGCTCTGGCAAACCGGAGCGTGGATGGCGGGGGTGAGCGTGGGGAGGTCGAAGGTCAGGACGGTTTGGGTGCTGGACGTGAGGAGCTCCTCGCTGTCCAGGCTGTTGTAGGACGTCCCTTTGGCGCGGTGAGACTCCATGATGCTCTCAAAGTGGCGGCTGAAGGTGTCTTCTGCCGCCAAGCGAGGACCGGAGACCAGGATGGGGGATTTAAGCGCCGGGTGGTGGTTGTCGAAGAAAGTTTCAGACGGTCTGAACGGAGAGGAAGATTTTAAAAACACATCTTAAACTCTAAGTTTCCACAAATTTTACCTCACATTTCTTCTTTCTAGACCCATGAAACTTCTTTTTTTTTAAACTTCAACCAATTTGCCACATTCAGGGAAACTTCCTATGCTATTGTTTGGTGATATCACAACTTTGTTCTCTTTTCAGTGAGAAAACAAGTGAAGTTATGAACAATAACTCTTATAACTAAAAACTAGTAGCTAAATAATAACACTGAAAACAGAAAAATTGACACTTTATTTTGGAATAGTTGATGTGGAGGGTGTCTGCTCCTCATTCCAACTTGCGAAAACAACAGAACCATTTAACATTTCATCAGAACATTAATTTATGAAAATACTGTACAAAACCTATGACTGTGAAACTCCTCGGCAACTGTGAACATTTCAGACCTGGCAACGTTTTTGATGATTTTTGTCTTGTATCTGTTTTTTATTTTTCATGTTACTTTCCTTTTCTGTCTTGGCTGTTCATAAATGAAAAAAATGGAAATAAACTTTAAGTGTTAAAAAAAAAAAAAGACTTCTCTAATAGAAAAATAAAAATAAATAAATAAATAAATAACATTGAAAACACAACTGTCTGCACAAAACCAAAAACTCAACATGTTACCAAGTATATTCTTCTAATTTCTGATAAAAATATCTTATCACACTTCATCTCTAGATACTGGAGCTTGTTTCTGAATGGATCATCTTGAATAGCTTTTTAAGTGAAACAATCTTAAAAATATCTTGATTTAAGTTCATCTTCAGTTGAAATACGCTTTTATTACTCGTCATATTGTTTTGAAGCTGCTGAGTTTTTTAAGATAAATCATCTTGTTTCAAGAAATAGACTCAGATTGAATTAAGAAAACAAATCTTTATTTAAACCTGCAGCTCATTCTGAACTTATTATGAGACACCAGACTTCTCAATACAAAAAATTTGGAAAAAATGAGTTTTCTAATCTAATTTCTTCTTTTGAGTTAAGCCGAGAAAAGTTTGACTTGTTCCACTGGCTGACTCTTTAAGCTTCTTAAAAGCAAAAATATCTTGCATAAATCTTGTTTTACTTATGCTTTACTTGCTTTACTTTACTAACAATAAGATTGAAAGTGGAAATTTTAAGGAAAAAAAAGGTTAAAATTATGAGAAAAAGAGTAAATTTTGAAATGATAATTCAAAATTATAGGAAAAAAGAAGAGTCAAATTTTGATTAAAATAAAACTGTTTCTTCTATCGAGTTTATTCATGTCAGGAAGTGATGCTTAGATAAAGAGAGAAGCATTAATTTCATTAAACCCGTTAAGTCCTAATTCAGATCAAAATGTGGGTCAGGGGAAAATCCTGCCCCCCCCCCTCACAGTGTTCATGAGTATTTATGGATCGTTTGAAATGAGTTGATGTCGTCACTGGGAGAAACTTTCATCTTTCAGGAGTCTGGAGTTTGGATATTTGGTGTTTTGTTTGTGTATAGTTTTTATTTCACGTGTGTTTTTTTCTGTGTGTTTTGTTTTCACCTCTTCAGCAGGTGACCAAACACTTCTGGTTCCTCCTCGGCCGCCGACTGCTGCTTCCTGCTGTCGCCCTGCATCCTCACGCTGGCCCAGCTCACCATCTCTTCCTCACTCTCCTCATCATCATCCTCATCGTCTTCTTCTTCCTCCTCCTCCTCCTCCTCCTCTTTCTCCTCCGCCTCCTCCCCGTTCCTCCCCCTGAACCCCTGACCCCCCCCCAGAGGGCTGCTCCCCGTCCCTGAGGTGCCCTGGACGCTGCGGTTGCTCCCAAACGCCGAGTCTGCGTCCTCCTGCTCGGCCAGCAGCACCTCGTCGATGTCGGTTTCTCTGTAGCAGCGCAGCGGGACGGCGTCCAGGTCGGTTTCAGAGTATTTTAAAGTCCGACGGATGATTCCGGTTTTGGGTGAAGTCCCGATGATGGCCGGAGGGGGGGTCACCAGCTCGACCTCCACGTGCTGGACCTCGTGATTGGCTGAGAGCATGGGCAGGGAGGAGGGGGGAGTCGGGGTGGGAGACTCACTAGAGTTACCACTGGGAGGAGCTGTGGAGGTTTCCAGAGAATCTGCAGGTGGAGAAAGTTCAACATCCTGAATGAAATCTATATTCAACATGTCACTGTTCACACACACACATTAAAAATATTATATATATAAAGTTAGCTTCCATTGTGCAAAGGTAAAAATCAGTGTGTGTCAAAATTGGCTTTGTTAAGATTTTTTTTTACCCATATTGAGTCAAAGTTTTGAGCTAAAGACTCAATATTTGGAAATCCAAGTTTGAAATTCTGAGAAAAAAGTTGTAATTTTGAGATACAAAACAAAAAAAAAGTTGTGGGATCAAAAGTGTAAATTTTGAAACAAAATGAGTGTCAAACAAAAGAGATGGACAGTCAAAATTTTGTAAGAAAAAACTGAAATTCTCAGAAAAACAATGGAGATTTCCAGATAAAGTCAAAATTGCTGGATAAAGAAGAAAATTATGAGGAAAAAAGTCTAAATTTTGAGATTAAAATTGGAAATACAGAGATAAAAAGTCAAAACAATAAGATTGAAAGTGGAAATTTTGAGAAAAAGAGTAAATTTTGAAATGATAATTCAAAATTATAGGGAAAAAACAGAGTCAAATTTTGATTAAAATAAATTGAAATTTTGAGATTATCTTAATTTTGAGGTTAGAGTTACCAAATACTGGGATAAATTGGACAAAAATTGAGATAAACGTAAAAATAAGAGGTAATTAAGTAAAAATATTAAGGTGAATTCTCAAAATAATGAGGTTTGTAGTTGAAACTTTGAGGTAAAAAGTCAAAATTTTAAATTCATAAAGTCAAAATAAAACCCAGGAAATAAACAAAATTTGGGGGATTTTAAAGTGAAAATTTTGGGACAACCCAATTTTATGATCAAAATTTCCAAACACTGAGATAAATTAGACAAAAAATTGAGATAAAGAAAAAGTATGAGGTAATTAAGTCAAATTTTAAGGTAAAAAGTCAGAAATATGAGATTGAAAATGGAAATTTTGAGGTGAAAAGTCAAAATTTTTAGATCTTAAAGTCAAATTTATGAGAAAAAGACTGAAATATTTGGATTTAAAAGTGAAAATTTGTGATAATTAACTCTAAATTTTTAGGTTTAAAGTCAAAATAATGACCTTGAAAGTGGAAATTTTGAGGTCACAGTCAAAAATTATGAGAAAAAGAGTCAAAATTTTGAATAAAAAGTGGAAATTTTGAGGTAAATATGTCAAAATACTGAGATAGATGGTCAGAAAAGTCCGCTTGAAAGTAAAATTCTGAGAAAAAATGAGAAATTTTGAAACAAAAAGTGGGAAATTTTGACTTGACATAGGAGGAAAAACTCAATGAAGACGGTTTTTTAATTCTTTTTAAATCAGCTACTTAAGGTTTTCCTTTCATGGTCTTTAATATTTAGGTATGGATTCTTTTGAGTGTTTTACTTGTGAGATATGAATAAAAAAGAGAGAAAATGCTCCACATCTCCGGTCTGAGATGAAAGAGCAGTAACTGGATGAAATGAAGGTGGACACGCTCTCACTTTTCTCCCCCCTGCTGGCAGCCTCCTCAGCAGGGGTCCCGAACAAAAACTCCCACTTGGCACGAGCGATTCTCTGGCAGTGGAGGGAGGGCACGGGCACCGCGCAGCCACTGTCCGTCTGAAACACACACACACACACAAACACACACACAGATGAAACAAACACAGCTCTGCAGTGCAGCTCTGACACAATAACCAAACACATTTGGGTGAATCATGGTTTTTATGGAGCGAAATGTTCAAATAAAACTCTGGTGTTGACCTTGATCCAGAGTCCAGAGGAGGATTAGCTTAGCTTAGCATAAAATCTGTAAGCAGAGGTCTCTCTAAAAACACAGTTAACACATTATTTTACAGGAAATTTCATGCCAGGCTGACAGGTTTCCCATAATTCCAGTCTTTACTCTAAGCTGAGTTAAACTCCTCTTGGCTCTGGTTTCACGGTGAACTGACTGAGTTTGAATCAGCTTCATAATCTCTCTCCTGGAATCAAACCAATCAAAGCATTTTGTGTGACATTTTCTGTTTATGTGTCTGAAATGTTGTTGGTGAACTATTTTCAGTTTTATTCATGTCATGCTTTATACATAAATGACTAAAACACTAAGCTAGAAGTGATTTCCTGATGTACTGCTGCGTTCTCAGAGGAAAAGCTTCAGAGCTATGTTAATTTATGGGTCAATGACGTGACGTCCCTTTTTTTTGTGTCTGAGTGCAATATTTCCTTCCATGAATTGAGTATTTCATCACATGTATTTCTTTATTCTATGAAACCTGTGTTATTTGAACACATCTTTAAACTATTAAAATATAACGTGTTTTTTTGTGTTTTTGGTTCCTCAAACCCCCAAAATGTCAGGTGGTGCAACCGTCCTGACAAGTATCCACAGTAATTAAACTCTAAAAATTGAATGTCAGTTATTGTAAATGGAAATTAAAAACACAGTGGCATCATTTTATGCTTGAACCTTTTTAAATAAAACATTCTTTGCAAATAAAAAGAATTTTAAAGCTGTGGAGAAATTTAAAAAACTTTTGTCCCGTAATTTTCACCTTGTCAAATGTCAGGGTGGTGCAACCGTAACATTAGACTTTTATTTTAAAGTGAAGAGAATAAAACAGGAAACAGGAAACTGCATCAGCCAGAGGAGCCCAAATGACATTTGTGACCAAGTGGAAAAGTTTGTAGATTTCTCTGAAATACTGATAAAAAAGGTTTTTTCACTTCATTGGTGACTGGAACAATTTCCATGTCAGGTGGAACAACCAATGTAATAATGTGAAATGTTATTTTAACATCAAATTATTTATCTTATTCACAAATAAAAGATATGAAACACAAAATGAAAATGTATGAGTCACTACAGACACTTGAGAGATACTTGCCAATAATTTCACACAGAAAAAATAACAGGAACATATAAATATATTTTCATATATTTGGTTGAGCCACCTGACATTTTTGGGTGCTCAAATTAAAAATACTAAAAAATAATGAACCTAAAAACTTTGAAATGTTGGTCAACTACTGAAATCTGTTAGAAAACATAATTCTTCACTCAGAAATATGTTTTTATCCATTTACAAAGAACTTTTTAAAAATACGTTTTTAGACCCTCTTTTTGTCATTGACCCTTATAACAGCAATCATCAACTAGAGCTGGAAAACTATTTTATTTTGAAATTATTCAGCTTGTTTCCAGCCTGACTGCGGAGGTTTAGGTCTGCAGCCAGACTGTCTTGGACCTCTTTGCTCCTATTTCCTGATTTCCCTTCACCTATAACATGCATTACCTCACCCTAACCACATATTCTCTTAAAGCTGTCTCACTTAAAGGATCTGTTTCTAAAAATAAACAAGCTCGGACATGTGAAGTCTGTGAATACCATAAATAACATGAAACTAAAGAATCAAAAACAGTCAGGCTACTGTACAGAAACAAGCTGGATCAGCATTTGGATTCATAAAGTTTAACATCGTAAAACTCTTTCTGCCTGTGCAGCCGCGGAAAAACTGACTCAGGGAGTCATTAAAGGGAAAATACACCTTTTTTCATATGGGGCAATTAATTAAGTTTCTTCTAAGTCATCTACCAGGATAAAGTAACTCACTTTTGCTTTTGGCATGTGTGTGAACTCATTAGGGCTGAACAAAGTGCAATTTTTAATTTGAATATTTCTGGGTCCCAAACACATTGTAGAACATTAACAGTTACATTTATTACAGCACAACAACAACAACAACCCACTACCACTACAACTGGGACTGATTTTTGTCCACTTTAGTCACTTTATACTTATTTTTGCCACTTTTAAACCATTTTTTATACTTTCTCACTGTTTTCCAGGTTCACTCCCAATTTTCTTGCCCATTTTTGTGGTTTTGGGACATTAAAAGTGAAAATTTGTGATAATTAACTCTAAATTTTAAGGTTTAAAGTCAAAATATTGACCTTGAAAGTGGAAATTTTGAGGTAAAAAGTCAAAATTTAGAGATAATACAGTCAAAATTATGAGAAAAAGGGTCAAAATTTTGAATAAAAAGTGGAAATTTTGGGGTAAATATGTCAAAATACTGACATAGATGGTGAAAAAAGTCCGCTTGAAAATAAAATTCTGAGGAAAAAATGAGAAATTTTGAGACAAAAAGTGGAAAACTTTGACTTGATATAGGAGGAAAAACTCAATGAAGACGGTTTTTTAATTTTTTTTAAATGAGCTACTTAAGGTTTTCGTTTCATGGCCTTTAATATTTAGGTATGGATTCTTTTGAGTTTATATTAATTACAGCACAACAACAACAACAACCCACTACCACTACAACTGGGACTGATTTTTGTCCACTTTTATCACTTTATACTTATTTTTGCCACTTTTGAACCATTTTTTATACTTTCTCACTGTTTTCCAAGTTCACTCCCAATTTTCTTGCCCATTTTTTTGGTTTTGGGACATTTTTGAGACTGTTTTTCACTGCTTTTTGTCACTTTTTTCACCACTTTTGCAACTTTCTGAAGTTTTTCAAAGTCTCCCCCAAATATTTCTTGCCAATTTGTATTAATTAGTGGTCATTTTTGACACTTTTCACTCTTTTATTGCTACTTTTGGACCATTTTTTGCTACTTTTTGAGTAATTCCAGGTTTTATCCAAATCGAAATGCCAATTTTTGTTGCTTTTTGGTCATTTTTGACACTTTTCACTCTTTTTTGCTACGTAAAGACCTTTTATCTGCGACAAACTAATATTCCAAGTGTAATCCAAACTTTTTTGCTATTCCTGTTGACTTTGGCCATTTTTCACTGTTTTCCGTCACATTTTTCACCATTTTTTGCAACTTTAAATTCTTTCAAGTTTTTTCTCTTGCTAATATTTGTTGCTTTCTGCCCATTTTTGTCATTTTTCCCTCTTTCATGGCCACTTTTGGACCATTTTTTGCTACTTTTTGAGTATTTCCAGGTTTTATCCCAGTTTAAATGCCAATTTTTGTTGCTTTTTTGACAAATTTTACAACCTCAAGCTAAGTTTAACTGCTTCTCTTTGCTGTTTTTGCCTCTTTTTACCACTTAGATGGTTTCTTTAAGGTAGTTTTTTCAACAGTTTGTCTCTTTGGTTGAGTAACTCTGGTGAAGAACAGAAAACATCTGCTGCAAAAACTGTAGCTGATATTTTGACACATTTCAGGTTATAGAAATATTTCACTGTCTGTGATGAGAATATTGTAACAGGACATATTGTGACTTCATCTAATTTGTGATTAATTGTCCAGCCCTTAAACCCTCTGAGCTCCACCTGTTGGCTGCTCCGTGTCTCACCTGTATTCCTGAGGTGGCGGCCCCGGTCTCGTTGCTCTGGTGACTGGACTGACTGGACTCCGGGGACACACAGTCTCTGTCTCCCAGACTTCCCGTCACCCCGCTGGAGCTCCGTGAAGACGACCCCCCCATCCCTCCGTTCTGCTCCCCCTCTGCCGGCTCCTCCGCTCTCTGCTCCCCCTCCCCAAAACCATCCACCTCATCGCCTTCGCCCTCCTCGTCGCAGCCTTCGTCTTCGTCCGGTGAGTCCAGAGCCACGGGGCCGAGCAGCAGGATCTCCCTCCTCCTCTGCTCGGCTCGTTTCTGCTGCGCCGTGGGACTGAGCGGCCTGCGACGGCGGCTCGATCGACACTCGGGAGTTTGGCTGCTGACAGATCCGGACTCGGGGTTTGGCGTTTTCTCGCTCCACTGCTGCCTGGACGTCCAGCTCACCGGCGCCTCCTCCACGCTCTGATTGATGAAGAGTCTCCGAGCCAGCTCAGTGCAGTCGCCTTTCTCGAAGCAGCTCAGGTCGCCTCTGTCCGCGCTGGACGACCACGTTTCTCTCATGTACTGCGGCGGCTGACGGCGATGCAAGGTCGGGGTATCAGGCGCTCGCAGCTCAGCTTGGCGTAGCCTCGGATCCCTTAGTGGCGAGCTGAGGTCGGTGGGGGGGTGAGACGGGCGGTAAACACGTGACGGGATGGCGGGGGAACCGTGAGGCGTTGATAAAATGGAGTTCTGCTGCTGCTGAGGTTTGTTGCCGCAGTCCAGCTGGTTGGATTCAAAGTTATTTTGCGAGTTCGTTTCTTGTGTCTGCGACTGTGCGGTCGAGGTTTCGAGCTGGTGAGAATCAGTGTTGTCGGTTGCTGGCGTCTGCTGGTCGTTTAAAGGGATGTTCATCTTGAGCGTTTGTGCGTTTGTTGCTGAGGTGTGAGCGTCTCCTGCGGGTTCGCCTAAAGCGTTGTGCAGCGAGGAGCGCCTGGCTTCTGTGAAAATGGAGGAAACCTTTGTGGCTTCCTCGGCGAGCCTGCGGGCGACCTCAGGACTATGAGCCGGCGAGGAAGACTTACTGTCGCTTAACTGGTTCAAGCCCTCGATTACATTATTGCCAAGTTGGAGGATCGCCCCCTGTGGTGAAGTGCTTCGATTACAAGTCCTGTGAATTAATCTTTTACTGACCGGACTCTGAGATTCTGGTTTTGAAAGAGGAGACTGCCTGGACTTGGATACCGGACTCCAGAAGCCACAAACCGCCGAGCTCCTCTCCGCGACGTTGTCTTTGGGGTTGACGCTCTGACGCTGAACAGGAGACCCAGCCCAGGACTGACATCGTGGCTGTTGGTTGTAGCGTGAAGTCGGTAAGTTCTCGAGAGCGTGAGCGAGTTTAATCCTCAATAGCGGAGACCCGAACTCCTCCACGGCTCTTTGCGTAGCTGCCCTGCCGATGGGGTCGAAGTGCGGTTGGCGAAAGCCGGGAGAAAACGTCTGCTGGTGACTCCCAGGAGATCTGAAAGTCAGTTTGGGACTTGAGCTGCACGATGAATCTGGACTGAACCAAACCGGGTCGCTGAGTCTTTTACGAAAATAACAAGGGTTGGATCTGTCCTCTCTGGTTCCTCTGCGCTCACACGGAGAGTTGCGTGGACTTTCCATAGTCTTTACGTTCGACTTCTCCACGTAGCTGAAGGTAACGACAGACCGCTTACCGTCGCTGACCTCTCCCTCTTTTAACCTCGAGCAGTTGCTTTTGGGAATCTTTCTTGGGGAGAGCATCTTTGGAGAGTGGACGCCATCACACGGGGCGCTCCAACGCTTGGACGCTTTCGGGGAGCTGCCGAAGCTGACGCTGTTTCTGGAAGGAGAAGTGCCGTGTGTGTGCGTGCAGTCCTGAGCCAGACGCTGGGGGGTGGAGGTCTTACTGGAGGTCTTGCAGGTCGTCTGGCTGGCGAGGTGAGAGAGGAGCTCGGCTGGACTGTCTTTAACCGCTTTCTCCTGAGCGAGCCCTTCTTCTTTCTCCACGAACCCCCCTTTCCCTCCGTTCTGATCTGGGGCAGACCTCACTTCTACATACAAATGAAGGACTTTACCAGACTGGGACATGACCTCCTCTCAGGCCAGAATGAGGACAGAGAAACAGAAACGGATCACGCAGCCAGAGAGCCAGCTGAAAAACAAGAAGCTCTTCTTTGTCCCTTTGTGTTTGTTGGTTTGATTTTCTGCTGGTGGTGAGTGTCAGTTTATTTTTGGAGCGTCTCTCTCCTCCGTCCCAGAGCGTCTGTGTGCAGAGCAGAGACACACAGGATGAACGGCCAGAGGACAAACATGCCCGTGGGACTCCTCCGACAGCTCCCTATCCTTCATACCTGTG